>JAJHJA010000112.1:0-67892 GCA_021202915.1 Heliconius himera
TCATAGGATATTGGTGTTGTAATTGTATTAATATTATTATTAATAAACATATAAAATGTTGCACATTATATATACGTATTTTATCAAAATTTCAAATTGTATAAATGTTATAATAATTTTGTTACAAGGTTCTGTATAAGGTATATAACATTAGGGCATTTATTTGAAAATGAAAAAAAATAATATTAAAAATATATTTACTTCACAATATATATGACGCTAGATAACGGACAATATAACCTTCCCAAATCTAAAATGAGACACTCTTGACTCATAAGTGCTTACTTATTCATAAAGTGGGTACTTTAACTAAGTACTATGCTGCCTCACAGTGTCATAATATTATGAAAATCTCATAAATTCAATCTTATTAAGCATTCAAGAAACTTTACTTAACTTTCTCTAAGTCTTAAAGAATCTTGTGTCTTTCAATCCTACAATGCAAGTGCAATAGCAATAAATATTTTACGATCGGAAAGTTGGAAAGTTTTAGTTATTAGAAACCCATGTGTTTACGACAAGAAAAATTCCAATACAGACTAAACAATAATAATAAAGACAGGAACTGTCGATAAAAGACTCATACATTTTATATAAGTATTTCCTTTTTACTATTATATTCTAACATTTAGTTTCAAATACATATGTTGATTCTATCAAAAATATTAGTTTTTCTATTTCATATTCGTCGAAATAATAAAGTAACATTTATATAGTAGTAGTAGTAAACAACAACTCTAGGTACGTAAACGCATATTTCTAGATATTGGTTAATTGAATGAATATATTTTTAAAAAAGTGCTATTTGTGGTAGGTAACAAATTATATTTCCTACAAGAATTTCGACATTTTTATTGTAGAACAAAGTTTCGATATTCCTTTTTTAATTACATTAAACTCTAACTCAATGACTATTTAAATGAAACAATTTAACCGAATTAATCGCGTATAATATTAAATATGTATAAGCGATAAATCCGCTTAAATAGTTACATCTAAAATGTATAATAATCGTGAAAGTCAAAGATCAATAATTGTTACCTCCGAGTGACATCGAACCCAGGACCATCGCGTTTACACTGAAAAACTAACCCGTTGGCATTTTATAAAATTATAATATCTTTTTAATTATATCATAAACCTACGTGAAATTGTCCCGCGTCGTCCATTAAAACAAATGAGGAAAACCATCATCACAATGTACTTAGCGTTTACACCGAACGGGGCGGCGGAGCAATTAATGCTTGGTGATTTTCAATAACAATTTATTACGTTTATGATGTGTCGGTGTTTAAGGAAGACACATTGCGATAGCTGGATTCTTTTGAATTCCAAACTATAGCCATACGAGAGCTTCCTCAATGCTAATAATAATAGTTTATATCTTTATAAGTTAAAAACTGACATAAATATGTAAGAAATAGTACCGTTATTATATTTAATACTAGCGAGCAGCGAAACACTAAATATTAAGGGGAAGTTTGCCGGAATAAAAAAGTGTAAGTGCATTTAAATCGGTGAAGTCGTTCCTGAGATTGCCATGAACAAATGCAACGACAACAATTGGATTCTATTTTCTGAATGAATGTCCCCAATAATAAATATTTTTCTCATATATTTTCCATGTACTGACAACTATGAGTTAGTGATTTTATATGTAGATATAGATTAGAGGTCGTCGTGGCGGAGGGACACAAGAGTGAAGCTGATTTGATTTTTTAAATTTGATTCTTATATTACGAAAGAAGTTTTAAGACTAATTAGTGATAATATCTCAATTGTCCTTTTTTTTCTTCTCTTCGTTTGCTATGAACAGAACGTAAACCCATATGTTTTTATATTAATATTAAGGACAAAACCATAAACAAAAATGTGTATTTTATAATAGAATAGAAGAAGAAAAATAAATTGCGCCGTATATAAAGTCCATTACAATTTTTTATACACTATTCTATAGAAAAAAAAAACAATACTTTATTAAAGAGAACATATAATACAGTGGTGCAGCTGCGATACGCGTAAGCTGTATCGAAGCTCACTCTGTGACCATATATGACGCTCTTATCGGAATGATTAATAGCAAAGCGAGCAGCGTTTAATGGTACACTGACGTAGACTGCTTTATTTTAATCACGTTTGTTTTAATGATTTTTACACTGTGGTGGGCAAACTGTACCGTGAAATGTAAAATGATTACTTTTTAAATGGCATTTCCTGGACTCCACGCGGTAAGGTAAACAAGCTGTGATAAAAATTGAGAGTTAATCGGTAATAATGTCGTTCTGTTCTGTAATTACTGTGTTTGGGAGGTCCCGTATATTATTTTTATTATTACTTGATGTTATCGTGGCACAGTTGAGATGAACAGACGGTCGTTCGCGTATATTGTGGGTTCGAACTCTCCAGGTAATAGTTTTATAAACATAAAAATATTTTATAGTATTAGTTATTTTTCCATTATATTTATTGAGAAACCAGAAATGGAAATTTTCACACACCTTGGAAAAATATACAGTAATTTATATAGGAGTCATTATCACTGTCAATAATAAATAATTCACGTGATATCAAAAGGAAATGACCTCAAATATTTTTTTAATATTTCATAATCTAGAAATAGAACTAGAGGTTGATCAAGATAGCGGTGCAAATACTACAATTATTAAAATATGTATGTATGTTGTATGAACAGGAAGACGTGAGGAACTTAATCTGAATTGTAATTGAAATAAAAAAAAATCAAGTTATCATTTATTATTGTTGTAATTTTACTAGGTTTTTTAAGGAACACGTTTATTAAAGAAAACTAAGGTAGAAAACAGGCTGGATAAGATAGGCTGAGAAGCATTTTCGTAAATATATATTTAATTTTTATAGAAACGAAGTTATTTTAATACTATGATTATAAAAATATCAATGAATAGATACTCGTAACACAGGTATTGATCAAGAAGCCCTATAAAAACGACGATTCGTCTCATTAATACCGTGTAATATTGCAAAACCATATAAAATATTCATATTCAAAACTGTTGATGTAAATTCAAAATAAACAACGACGTGGGCGGACAACAGTGTTGCTTAACTTTTGTATATTGTGCAGTTAGTGTTAAGTGATTTATTATCATATTATATTTATATCATTACAGAAATTAATATGTCATCATGACATTTAACTAATTGTATAATTACATTATTATGTATGTTTTTGTTTTTTTTTTTTTAATTAACGATATATCCAGCACATGGCAGAGGGAACCTAGTGTTGAGACACTCATTCTAGACTGAGTGAGATTTTATTCTTGCGTGTTGAGTGCCTAAACTCACCCAGATTATGTAAGTAAGAATATAATAGTTTATCGAAGATAGTAAGATTTTTATTAAACAAATTATTACTTAATATATATAATTTTAACAACAATTTTAAATCAAAATTATTTTTTGAATGTTAGATCTAGCGCAGAAAGGAGTTACTTAGGAATAAATATTTTTTGCAAGTTTAAAATAATGCCAAGCATGAGTAAAAAATATATTAATATCGAATCAAATTGTAATATTAGCATGTAAAAACTTCTTTTTTTTTACAAGTTTTTACATGCGGGCTTTCATAGCGGGTTTTATAGCGGGCTATGATAAAATATTCTATAAGTGTACTAAAGTATTTTATTAATGGAAGATATCAAAAGATAGCCAAAACGAAGGAACTTCAACAACGAAACGTATTCAGATGAATGACCGCTAGCGGTACAACAGCTGAATATTTCCGCACTTCAGTAGGCAAGTAAAGCGATGCGCTATCAATCGTTGACAACGGGACTGCCGTTGTCAACGATTGATGACGGTCGTTGAAATTCGTCAAACGAATTTGGATTGACTGGCAAACTATGACATCAGCCGCCAAAGCCTTGAAAAGTATGTATTATACATAAAAATAAGTAAAATAATATAAAAAGTAAATGTTAAGTACACCAGTATTGTACTTTCGTATCTGTTCTTGTATGAATAGCTATATAAAACAAAACGCATAATTTTCTCTCGTATTTCTATTAAAATAATATATAAAAACATATTATAAATATATTTATATTTTACCTACAAGCGAAGAATAATATTGTAAAAATAGTATAATAAAAAAATATTGAAACGTTTATCTATCCATCAGCTTCGGCAGATATGTGATTACAAAATAAAATAACACGAGGTGTTACAGATTATTTACACAAGACATCTATAGAGAGAGGAGTATTTTAATAAATTATAATTAATCAATTCGAGCGAGCCGTCGTTCGGTATCGATGGCTCGCTCGATTATTTACAGGCCGATCACGCCGCCCTTTACTATGCAAATCGGCGTTAATAGGTTCTTAGCGATGCTTCTGGTCCATCGGATGCTGTGCTTGGTAATGCAATGTTTACCATTTTAAATGCCACTTAAGTTAAACAAATTTGTTGTGGCTGTTTGTGTTGTCGTTGTCTCTTATATTTTCTAAGATTGTTTGGATTTGAAGACGTATGTGTTTTTTCTATATGTATAAAAAATATATTTTTTTATTATAATCAATGAATTGAGCTTATTTTAAAACTATATACATAGATATTAAAAGCTTATTTGCTATCTCGACAATTTTTGTATTGGTATTCAGTAAAGAAAATACCTATAGTTTGCAAAGTATCTCAGGAGTTCGTAGTTTCAAATAATAATTACAATTATTGATAAAATTCTACCATAATTTCAATTTAATAACAAATAAGGCTTTATTTACTTAGTTAACGCTTCCTGCGATATTAAGCTGTAAAATGGTGGCATACAAGATTTACACGTACTTCGTAAACCATCATCAAGAATAGCCCCAATATGGGAGTTGTAGTGCAGTTTTATTTTAATGACTCAGTCATTGCGGTGCGTCTCTGTATGGAGATACGGCGAGGTTATATTTAGATTAATTAAAATGTGTCTTTTCAAGGTATATGTACTTGTAACTTTAGTTATCTGTTTGCGACACTCAGGTCTAACAGCGTTGGTTATCTGTTGCTCGACAAAAGATTTTGTGTTATCTGTGTGATGGAATTTAAAAAAAAAAAGTTTCTGTCCAATTTGATTATTGTTACTACTGTACTGACATATTTGTCAGCAAGTATTTTTGTGAGCACAACATATATTTACAATTTTCTGTATAATTTAAAAGTCAGCTCAGTTAAAAAAAGTAAAAGTGAATTGTGAAATATCCATAAAAAGTGTGAATTTCCTCTCTTCGCCGTCGTCGAGGTGCATTTTGGAAGTGATTTCTATATTGACATTTTGATTTTTCCAGTCGGCGTTTGGTTTTGTTGTTCCACATATTATCTAAAGAATATGCGATAGTTTTATATAAATAGTACGCCAATAAATTTGTTCTATAATATGGCAAGAATTGCGTCAAAATTAAAAAAAAATTACAAGTTTCTCCAGTGTAGACCAAGCACAACCTACCGTCGACAAATAATTGATTTACACACAGGTATTTAACATAAATAATTTGCATCAAGATAAACATAAATAAATAGTGATGTCCATCACGAAAATATCCATTACACGCAGGGTTCACCCCGTGACCTGTAGTCATCAGTCAGTTGATAGTCTAATGTCGGTGTTCGTCTCAACCAAAACTTTATAGATATTGATCTTAAAATGCAATTAACTTCTAAATTATATATTTTTTACGATGGGTACGTATACTATAATTCGTTTTTACAGTAATAATTCTTTATTATAGTTTTTGTTGTGCATTGTGCATTTACACAATTTGAAAACAGAAACCTAATAACTACTTAATTTAAAACTAAATTTAATAGAATAATTTTATTTAATTTTTAGTCAATATATTATAAACTAGGGTATCGTAAACAATGATTTTGAGTTCGATTCCCGTTCTGGTAAGAGCTGACGTTGAGAAAGTGGAGAACGGATTTTTTTAAATATTGATACATTCGTAATAAGAGTGTCTTTACAATAGATTTGCTCTGCCTAACGTAAAACTGAAAAAATGTCGCTACATTAAATCACACATTAAAAAAGATATTAATAGAAAAATAAATTAAATTAATTTCACATTTAAATTGAACCCAGCTTTTGTACCAAAGCTAAGATTGACCAGATACGTTGAACCTATTTCCCACAACCTTGCATATCGTGCAGTCAGCCGGTAACAGGAGATTACATCATCGGCGAGATTAGAACAAGACCCTTAATAAATAATCGATAAGTATTGCGAGTTGAGAGTTGCTGAGATTAAATGTATGTTGCCTATTAACGTATAATGATCAATAGATACCTACAGAGGCCATTGTTGTGCTCATAATAATAATGGGTTCAAATACGTTATTTTTATAAACTTTTTTTTTATATTTTAAACAATATTTTATTTAAATTTATAATATTTTTTTATATTTATCAGGTTTGAATCGATTATTAAATATTAAGCTATCACTAGCTGGGAAGGCAATTCTGCTGTGAAGAGCCGGCAACAAAATGAACAGTTTTCTAATATAAATCGTATAATATTTATTATATTAATACAATGATAACTATCTTGTATGAAATTTGAATGATCTTAATTCCACACATTAACTTTTTTATATGCAGAATGTAAACTATAGGATATTTTATAACAACTTTTATTGCGGAAGGAAACTGCTATTGCGGAACAGCTTTAAAAATTTTATACTATGTGACATTAGTGTAAATATATTATTAAATTATAACAGACTAACAACCGAACAAAATATTTTGTGTTGTGAAATAATCAGTCATCAACAATTTTATTAAAAAAATACAACTTTCTCAATAATCCAAACGAGAGTAAATGAATATGTTTTATCCGTTTATCTCGTGTTAAGTTACGCCACTTAAAAGGCACGGAAGAAGCAAGAAGGCACTCTGACCACTAAGCCATACGTTCTCATCAAGCTACGTCGACATTTTCCCTACAGGGATGCTAACAACATAAATAAGTTGTAACAAGCGTATAAAAATTTCGACGTAGCTTAATGAGAACGTATTGCTTAGTGGTCAGAGCGCCTGATCGGTTTCCAGTAGGCGCGGGTTCGAATCCCGCTATATTCAAATTTATATACGTTTTCTACATAAGTATAACCAATCAATTTATCATATCAGTCCGTTATTCAAGTATAACTATATACATCTTATATTTTAAATTATTTACAACTCGTATATTAAACGGTATTAGTAGCATTCCAGTAAGGTACATTTGTATTTCTACATGGTATCGAAAACTTGTTTTCTATAAAAAACCTGAAATCTTGAGTGCATTAAAACTATATTTAAAAATACCACACTACGTATGACACACGAAATACTAGATTTTTTTTTATAAACTAGACCTAGACGTTGTATTACCAGTAATAATACTTGAATACTTAAAATAGTCTTTTCATCGTTTTTTTTAAGCTTTTAAAAATATTTTACTTACTAAACTGACTTGTTGTTCTAATTGATTATGGAATGTTGTACTTGGAATTATGTATACAAAAATAGGCAGCACTTCGTTTAAAATTAAAATTGTAGTCCGTTACGAACTTACTTACTTAGAAAGAATTATTATAAGAATATAATTTTTTAAGATTAGATATATGTTTATGCAGGTACATACCAATAAAGAATAGTTTCTTTTATTGTCATCTTCATTTTTATTCTTGTTATTTGTTATTATTATATTAGTCGTATTTATTATAATTATAATATATTAGTGGTGAACGGAAATGTCTTAACAGTAGATTCTCAGGTTCCCTCTGCCCGAAAAAAAATACTTAACAACTTAACTTTTTTTGTATGACAGCTTTTGTAGGGGATCTCTATAACATGTCAAGGCTACACTTACACAAGTTGCAGCACTAATGGGTGATAAGAAGTGAATATTTCTCGCACGGTTGCAAAAGTCGGTAATTTTGAAAGCAAAGATATGAATTCAGAGCGGGGCTATAAGGTAGCGTAAAGTAACGATCGGATCGGTTGAGAGAAAGGAATTGCATTTTGTGTCATTTCATCTATATTGGTATTTTGTGATTGAGAAATTGCTGGTCTATTATTTTATTAATAGATAAGTATATTATATCCAGTTTACAACTTTAATATTTGACGTAATAGTACTGCGCTAGGAAAATGTAAACTGCACCCCGCCAATGTGTGTGACTGTGGAATTACCATATTGTTGTGGTAATGTTAATAATAATTTTTTTTTCGAATAAAATAGTACATTTAAAAAAAATAAATCATTGATTCACTTATGTCTATACTGATAAATACTCGATTTTCACTTCGTAAATTACGTACCGTTGATTAACCATTAACGAAGCAAATTGATTTTAGCTCAAATTACGACAACTAATAAAACCGTATTATCAAAGTGATTAATTTATTACACTAATAAAGTAAAGATAACTTCGAAAAAGCTTTATGAAAAAAATTGTTATTAATGACTTTATTTCTGCTTGAACACGTAGATAAAGATAGTAAATTTCATTTTTTTTTTTCATATTAATTGATTGATTCATGGACTGTTTCTTATATATGTATAAATTAGGTTGTTTTTTGCTCATTAATTTTTAAAAATCTATACTTTCTGTCTTTAGGCATTTTCCACAGGTCAAGTGGGGAATATCGAAACATAAACAAAAATAGAAACAACAATTTTGTTATGCTTTCTTTTGATGATTTCTTTTTGTATCTGTGCATAATCATTTTATACCTTTAATTTATTTCACTACTGCTGTTGTAAATTTCTATATTTATTGCATTGAATAGCAATATAATTTTATTATATTTTATATTCCGGTACAAGTAAACTGTTAATTGGGAACATGTGCAAGCGACGCGACAGACGCAACGCCAATAACGCCGCTGGGGGCCGTCGTGTATCTATTACATTATGCTTATAATTTACTATCTTTATTACAAGAGAATATCGAAGGTACGATACAGTTTTAAGAAATTGTATGTTTAAATTAATATACATAAAGAAATACATTTCGCCAACTAGAAAAAATTGAACAGGGTCGAATTAACCGGTGTCGTTTTGATTGGAATTTGATGTAAAAAAAAAAAAAAAACTTTCTCGTAAACTTTTATTTGTTGTTTTTTAAAAATCCGGTCTGTGAATATTGTTTAAAAGAAATGTAATCACTATTAGAATATAGACTAGACTGACTTATGATGTTGGCTTTTACAAAGGTTTTATTACCGGGGAATGATGATAATGAAAAAGGTAAACCTTAAATATAATATTTATATATGCGGGACCGTCATATTCGAAGTTATATTCGAGTTATGCCGCTTAACACGCAGTGTCTCAAGAATTCGGGGGAATGTAAAGATCGAAAGTGTCTTAATGAGAACACAGTGTCGTGACACTAGGTTCTCACGTTTCCTTTTCCCTACCCCTGCTATCTACCTGCTACAGCGTGTGTCTAAACCAAATTATACAAATAATATGAGTAATTATTTTATATACAGTAAGCTCAACCCACTGTAAAAGTTAACAAAATTACCTAAGCATTTTAGTCATACGTAAGATCTAAACACAATATCACTTACTATTATTGGCACTACAAGATTGCAATCATTCATTTCAATCAGTTTCGAATCGTAATAGGTTTGTTGACGTGAAATAAAACGGTCGCGCGCACGACCCGCCGTCACGACTATCGACATTGTGATGAGAGGTATATGTATCTTTGTACTTAGACGAAAATGTTGTTAGTGGTTTTTATTTTTAATATCAAAAGCTATATCTATGAATATGAGTTTCTAGTTAAGTGCTCGAGTCAATATTTTATATTTAAAAAAATCAGCATTACGCTGTATTTTTGTATACCGCACACAGCAGGGTTGGCAGAGAGAACCTAGTGTTAAGACACTTGGGTCCCCACTTTCTGCCGAATTTCGGAGGCATTGCGTATTGAATGGCGGAACTCAATGTCGCGCTTTGCTTTTTTTCGCCTCGACACCAGAGGGAAGAAATGGAAATATAAATTTTAAGTAAATATTATATTTCCTCGAGTGGGGTTGAAGCCACAACAAGTCGCATTTACAGTCACACTTTGTGCCTCTGCGCCACGACTACACTTATTTTATATTTTAAGTTGTGCGTGTTATGTTTACTGTTAATATTGTTATAGGTAATTCATCTTTTTTTTTTCAAGAAAAATTAAAATTAGACTTCTAACAGCATACGATTTTACAAACTATTTTTCGGTACCATAATCTCAAACGTCTTCAAAGCTCTGTGGAAATCTAAAAAGTAGTACACGATTGTTTACGTGAGTCACCAACAGAAGTATACGAATCGCTGGTACGTCGACCTCAGGCATACATACATACATACCATTTGTTCCGCATTGTCATGATTTTATAATAAATATTAATAACATATTAGTAGTTGATCCTGCGTAAACACAGAATTTTTCCTTTAACCTTAACACTATGTTACATTAATTCTAGAAAGATCATTGACATCACTTGCATTGTTCATGTGGATTTCCTTTTTGGCTAATGCTTCCTTAGTTGCTTGTTTATTGCCCAATTCCTGCCCGGATGGGATGCCCTGATGATTATTAAGTATTTTGGCATAGTTTCTCGTTTCGAGTGTATCTGATGCATAATTAAAAAACTCATACATGTAATGGCCATTTATATTTTCATTTCTTCGCTCTAGTGTCTAGGCAAAGCGCGGCGTTGAGTTCCGCCACTCAGCACGCAATGCCTCCAGAATTCAGCGGAAAGTGGGGAACGGAGTGTCTTAACACTAGGTTCCCTCTGCCTACCCTGCTGTGTGCGGTATACAGCGTGAAACTGAAAAAAAAAATGTAATGATTATACCATTCTTTGTGTAATTGTGATGGTCGGACATTGAAATCAATTGAAATTTAATACAATAAATATATTATTCACAATCTTTATATTATTCAAAAAGTAAAACATACCAAACAAGGCGCATTTACGTCACGTATTCACCAAGTAAAGACGTAATATTGAACAAAATGAACGTTTAAGTTTACCTCTTTTATAATATTTAACATAACAACACCTGCTATATCGTAAAATCCGTAGGCGATACACAGCTGATGTTTCATAAACAACACTCTGTTTTATCTCAACCGTCCTTGACTTACTCGGATTTGCGAAACTTTAAATCCAGCGTCATCTCGGTTGTCTCTCTCGAGCCTACCTATACAGTGGTTAATGTGATCAGAATAGCCGCGATAGGTGAATAATGTACGAGCCTGCCTAGTCTCCGGTCAGTCTCGATGCGCACGCGCACCCGAACGCGCGGCTGCAACGCGTTATACAATTTTTATTGTTTGTCGCGTATAAATTCGAAATTTACTGAAGTTTATCGATGTTTTGACTTATGTGCCTTTTGTGAATGGTGTGTTTTGTATTGTTTTACTATGGTTTTGAATAATTGATAAATATTAAATATTACTGTTAACTTAATGAGTACTTCAATATAACTCAATTTTGAGTGTTTTTTTTTATTAAAAATTATTCTACTTTTAATATTTAATTTGGTACACGTGTGCGATATAAAAGTATTTTAAATATTTTGTAAGATTTACTTATATAAAGGTTTTTTTTTTATATTTTACAGTTTCATTTCTATTATTACTGGCTTAAAACTAGAATTATTCGCATATTATTTAGGTAAGTATATAATAAAGTAAACAATACATGTGTCTGGAATGAATGTCAAATATTTGTAATAAATATTACCTATTGTTGATCGTAAACAAGGATATTGGTTATAGGCTCTAATAGGAAAACTAATATAAAACAAATAATATATTTTATCTGGAGGCTATTGTAATAACATCCCATTGTAATTATATAGACATATAAATAAAACTGAAATGGACTTGTGTCGGCTGAACTGGTGGCTTGGGACGCCCTCATTTTCAAACGTGCGAATACGCGAGAACGTTTTGTACGTAAATTAATATCTCTTATTCGTAGTGCAGGTGTGCCATTGTAAATGCGACAGGTTATGGATTCGATTCCCACTCCAGGAATTTAAATATTAAGTATTTTCATTGCATGCCCTTCTCTACCCTGCCTATGTACGGAATACAGCTTTAAAAATAATCTTCTCAGGTCGAGTATACAATAAAGGTTTTAAATGTGTAATTAAAACCTAATTAATTTATGTATTTTTAAATTGAAAATCATCGCATTTAAATTCTTTATTCTTTATCTCAACTTAAAATCTTAAATTTTTTGTTTGTCGGCATTTTGAGACTAAAAATTAAAGTAATAATGTTTTTGTTAAGATTTTATTGTATATTGTACAGGAAACAGAATGTCTCTCACGGCCATTATATTTTGAAATACACTACAAAAAATATACAGAGAAAATGTTCACATACAAATCATAAAAAATACCTTTATATTTTTTAAATAAGTTTTTAAATTTACTTTAAAAATACATTTAAGATTTGAAAATTGGTAAAACGGAGTGTTTGGTCACTAGATTTGCCTACTACTATGCCAAATGCATACAGCGTATATCCTTATTCTAAGCTTATTAATATAAACATATATATTATCCAATTAATCACTCTCTTTTAATTATTATTTAAAGTAACATTTTAATTCATATTAAAAATTGCAACAGAAACACACGTAGCGGAGAAGTAGAACTCAAATAGTCGAAACGCGAGACGATTGAACTGGTATCCGAGACTTGGAAACCGTCCAAATTTCAAAATTGGCTTGATAGTTTCATTGTATTCAGACGAATAAAACAATGGTTTATTGATATAACATATATTTACAATTGAAATTAAGTAAATTTTAACGTACTTCTTTAAATAAAAGCCTTATTTTTTTTACTTTTGTTTACGCCGTATTTTATCTAGTTACCAGTTGAGTCGGAATTGAACCCAGAACTACAACCGTCGCGTTTTCATTCACACGCTATGCGCCCTCATTTCTTAGATTTTTTTTCTTACTTATTACTTATTCCAATGGACCTTTTTTTGTTGTATGGCATTGTTTTTTACTTGAATATATTGAAATAATTTACATTGTACTACAAATATAGAGCACGATGGACGGCATTCCTTCATCTGCTCCGCTATCCGTTCCCAGCCAATTAACGTTTTGACTGAACTATTGCGACGGAAGTCGTATATTCGTGTCCTGTGTAGGTACATCTTAAATTTGTAGCTGTTAAATATTTGGGAATAATTCATTTATATATTTAAATAAATTATTTTTTATAAATCAATATATATACATATATACATTTATGTAAATGAATTATTATATTTCAGAGAAAAATTATTTAAAGCTTAGGCCAGTCGGGGCTCATAGCCTGTCTGTTAACGCAAAAGGTTGTAGGTTTGTTTCCCTGTCGATAAAATTTAATATTTTAATTTCCTCGCTCTGGTAACGAGGCAAAGCGCACAAATCCAAAATTCGATGAAAAGTGGGGAAGGGGAAACGTCTTAATGGAAACGTAATGTCTTAGCACTATGTTCCGTTAGGGAAATATAATAAACATGGCTACAGCGTGAAGCTTGTGGGCTATGGCAGCGTGGCGATGTTAATATGACGAGACTTGATATTCAACTCTTTTATTATATATTTCATTTGGTTATTTATACGCTACAAAACAATAGTGGAAAATAATTACAGAATTGTATTTGTAGCGAATCAATTTAGGACGCTGATTTAGATGTTTACAAATGAATGTGCAATACCCCTACAAGCTAAAAACATAAATACTAAAGGTACAATTAAACTTGCCCCGCCTTAGAAACGTTTTTATCGCTTTATACTAACGTGCATATTGTCAGACATGTGATAGAATGTGTGACATTTATTTAATTAATTTATAAACAAGATTATTTAAAAACATATTGGCTGTCCGATACCAGTTCATTTTATAAATAACTCCACCATCCGCATCGTTTTTGCTTTTTCGTTCATTTAATCAAAAAATCGTTAAAAATATACTATTGTTGTGTATCGAACGACGTAAATCCAAACATGCTTTTAAAACAGCTGTTAAAACTCAATGTCTTTTTTGTACGGCGGCGAAAGTAAATTTATGGGCCTTGTAAAAGCGTCGTAAAATTTCCTTCCTGATTCCACCTATTTGGGTTCAGTTTTAGGAAATACCGTTGCTTCGGTTTTCTTTTTAAACTGTTATTTGAAATCCTTTAAGGCTGGTTAGTTTGAATAACAGATCAACAACAGGCATTGAGGACACATATATTAGATATATATTATCTCTATATATAATAAGACAGTAAAAATATTTTGTCTGTACATTTAGTAATTTTGACTGAAATGGATAGAGGGACACTTAAAAAGACTAATAGAAAGCAAAAAGATTTTTTTTGAATTTCTTGTCTGTCTGTCTGTCTGTCTGTCTGTCTGTCTGTCTGTCTGTCGACATATTGTTGTCCGCATTTTTCTCTGAAACTACTGAACCGATTTACTTGAAAATTTCACCAATTGCTTTGTTTTAACTCAATTTAGGTTCTAAAGTTTGGTTCATCAAAATCGGTTCATTAAAAAAAAAATTATCGTCATTTGAATGAACTCAAGGCATTAGCTTGCCAGCGAATGTTATATAAAAATCGCGTCTTGATTATATGACTGTTGATAAAAATATATATTTTTGAAGCACTATTATACAATATTTTATACAATAAAGTAAACAATGCCAGTCGTGGCGCAGCGGCAAGAAGTGTGACTGTAAAACCAACTGGTTGTGGGTTCGATCCCCACTCGAGGAGATGAAATATTAACTTAAATTTATATTTCCATTTCTTCGTTCTGGTGGCGAGGTTAAGCGCGGCGTTGAGTTCTGCCACTCAACAAGCAATGCCTCCAGAATTCGGCAGAAAGTGGGGAACGGAGTGCCTTAACACTAGGTTCCCTCTGCCTACCCTGCTATGTGCGGGATACAGCGTGAAGCTGATTTATTTATTTTAAGTCAACAAAATTGAATTGTTAGTAGAGATGATTACCTTCATAAATCGTAACAGTAAAGTTTAAATCGTAATTAATTCAACACAGAGATAAAGAACGATTTGATCTTCAAAGAAATATCAAGTAAATACATAGATTTTTTGGTTCGTTCGTTCGTTTGAAATAAATTTATATAAAAATGCCTAAAAACATCCTTTCTACGTGTACTCTGTAATAACTACATATTTACCAATTATTCATTTATCTAATAATATGCAAACAGGAGTTAATATGCAAACATTACAGTTATTTTACAAAGAATATTATGAATCCTTAACCAAATTAATAATTTTACATTTAAGACTGTTTCTGAAGCAGTACAATTATTAAGTGACATCAGCACATTTAACAGAGCTTTAAAAAACATAACATAGGTAAAAAGAACGTAATGTTACAAATATATATATATATATATATATATATATATATATATATATATATATATATATATATATATATATATATATATATATATATATATATATATATATATATATATATTATATATATATATATATATATATATATATATATATATATATGTATATATATATAATAAATAATTAGCTTTATGTATATTTTATGAATATCAAATATCGACATTGGTCATATTTTTTAGTTCGAAACAATCAAAAATTCTTACAGAAGTTACGATAATGTCGTAATAAAATCATAATGGAATATTACAGATTAAAGTAACAAAAAATCATATTAGAAGTCATTATAGTTGTCTTTATATTATACTAGAGGGCGCGCGCAGCTTCGCCCGCTTATTAGGAGTGAATTCTAAAAAAACCACGAAACACGTGTTCAATAAAATATTTTTAACAGTATGAATTTAAATTTTTATAAAAATCGGTGGCGATTTAAAGATTTTCCGTATAAACTTTTAACCCCTTATTAGAACCCTTAGGGAAAGAATTCTAAAAAACCATGAAACACGTATTCAATGAAATGTTTTTAAGAGTCTGAATTTCAAATTTTATAAAAATCGGTGCCGGTTTAATTTTTTTTCCATACAAACTTTCAACCCCAATTTCATCCATTTAGGGTTTAAATTTTTCAAATTCCCTTCTTAGTGGATGTCCAGAATATGAAAATAAACATCTGCCCAAATTTCACGTTTCTACCATCAGCGGTTACGGCTCTGCGTGCGTCTTACCTCAGCAGTCAGCACAAGTCCTTTTATATATATAGATATGTTGTTGTATGTTGTCTTTATATTTGTTTGTCATTCTATTATAGGGTGTGAGGCCAGTCGTGGCGCAGCGGCACGAGGTGTGACTGCAAAACCGACTGGTTGTGGGTTCGATCCCCACTCGAGGAGATGAAATATTTACTTAAATTTATATTTCCATTTCTTCGCTCTGATATCGAGGTTAAGCGCGGCGTTGAGTTCCGCCACTCAACACGCAATGCCTCCAGAATTCGGCAGAAAGTGGGGAACGGAGTGTCTTAACACTAGGTTCCCTCTGCCTACCCTGCTGTGTGCGGGATACAGCGTGAAGCTGATTTATTTTATTTTATTATAGTTGTCAATCAATTCTGCTTAAATCAGTAATCATGTATTTTAAGCGGGCGAAGCCGTGGGCGGGCCGCTAGTATTATATATTTTTCTATTATGTAAGATTTATAGACAATTGTATGCTCACAAATTAGTTTATATGGGGAACTGAGCGTCTTAATACTAGGTTCCCTCTTCCTACCCTCCTATGTGCGGGATACAGCGTGAAGCTGATTTATTTTATAAATTATTTTTAGCATTAGAATAGAATAGAATAAAATAATATTTACTACACACACACAAAATATATATAAATTAAACAAAACTTTCTTGTACTCAATAAAAATTTGTATTTAATAAAGGATGTTATAGATTGTGAAATTATAATAATAAAATTACAAGTCAAACGAAAAAGTTGACTCAGAAATCTAAAAATTTTATTCTAAAAAGAAAGATATGATTCTCTATGAGCAAACTCTTCGCTGCTCATTTTATTAGTCACCTGATTTAGTAACTCGAAAATAGCGCAGTGATTTTAACTGACAGTTCTTGTCATCTCTTTAAGTAAATTTTTATATTTCATTGGTCTTCCTGATTTGCCACCAGCTAGTAAAAACGATGTAGACATCTTTGGACGCTATATAATATATAATGTGTCAGCCTAAAATTATATTTAGTATACATACGTATACATACATATATCATAGGTGTAAAACAGAAAATATTATTTTTGAAAATTATATTATTTTGCGTAAAAAAATATTGAGGGTATCGATGAGTAAGTCTATTCTGTTTTTTTCTTTGTTTATACGGTTCATCGTCATCATCAACATCAACAACAGCCTGTCCTCGTCCACTTCCATGCCCTAGGCCTCTCAAAATAGCGAAATCACAAAGTTGGAAATAACCTATTGAATTGAAATGACCATAACAAAAAATATCCCTATTAGAGATGAATACAACCAGCGGCCGTACCGAAGCTAATATGAGGTATGCTAAACGTTTGAAGTGAATAACCACATACGATGGCTAAATTGCCGTATGAAAACTTAAATACATGAATATAGTAGTGTTCCGCGATCCGTAATACTAGATTTTACGCAAGCGAGTTGAAATTATGGGTCCGGCGGTAATAACCTATTTCCAAGATCCGCTAAGCTTTCGTACATGGGGAAGATAAACAACCATTAATACTGAAATGTACTCTGAATTTAAAATAGTTTTAAGTTACAACTAAAATGGTTTTCCTTGTTTTGTTTATCTGCGTAGGTAGCTATATCATTCGTTTCCAGTATAGGATTGACTAGCGTAACCCAGCGCTGCAATTCGTTATACTTTAGAGATATTGAGCCTACTCTCGTTACATTCCCCAAAATCGAATACTCTACCCAATCGAATACTTAACAGCTATGTATTCATAAAATAAATCTTCATAAGCGTATTAATTTCACCATATATCAATCAGCCTTCGAGCTTTAACATAATAATGCTTTCCCACCACGTCTTGGTAGTGTAATGCGCTAGTCATTACTGCCTCTCTTAGACGACTTCTACGACAAAAGGTAATATGGGAACATTACCTCCTAATAGATTATATGTACTACGATATATTAAGAAGTTGATCAATTTAATGTTAATCATTTTTTTTTATTTGACTATTTGGCAAAACTTTTTAATTTTTTCCATTACAGTACGCCCTAATGAAAATCCTATACACAAAAAATTAAAGTATACAAATTTTGATTTATTTATACTTCTATGTTTTTTATAACTTTGACTTTTACCCAGCAAATCCAGGCTAGCAAAGATTCCCTAGTGTTAAATAGTTTTACTTTTTTCAAATAATCAAGATTTTTTTAAATAGTTAATATTTTTGTTTAATATTTTATTTTCTGAGAATAATCAAATTTAGCGTACAATTTTTAAATGATTGAACATACGTGTGGCCTACTGTTCCCTTTAACTGTATAAACAAATTTCTTTTGTTTATATAAATAAATACAAACAAAACGTTAAAATAACATTAGGTTTTCTACATATTTTCCGTTTCATAAAAATGAGGTCAGCTCAAGATTTATTACTTAGTTTGAAAGAAATATAGTGTAGAGTGCTATCGAGACATCTTTCGGTGAGTTCTGTTGAGAGTACTGGAAACAACCATTCGACCATATTTGCATTGTCAAAGGCATTTCTGTCGATACAAATCTTTGAAGTTATTCTCAACCGCAGAATGTGGACGCGAGTGGAATAGGCGCATCACTAGTTGGATATTTACGAGTGACAGCCAGCGGCTGTTGTTAAACAAATAAGACAATGCTGATTCATAGATTCAACTCTTAAAGTATATTTAGTTAAAGTGTCACGTTACTGGAGTGGTGATGTCGCGGCTGTCCCATTTCAGAACTAGTGGCCAGTTGTACCTATTTGTTATACGCGCACATTTTTAGTTTTTTGTCTTGACTAAGTAAAAATAGTGAGGACAGACGTAGCGCAGGGGCACAATTGTGACCGACTGACGATTTTACAATCGACTGGTTTTGGATTCGACCCCCACTCGAGGAAATGTAATATTTATTTACATTTATATTTTCATTTCTTCACTCTGGTGTCGGGGCAAAGCGCGGGGTTGAGTTTCGCCCCTCTACACGCAATGCAGAACTCGGCGTAAAGTGGGGAACGTGGTGTCTTAACACTGCTGTGTGCGGGATACAGCGTGAAGCTGACGAAAATGTAAAAATAGCGTTTTCAATACAGAAACTGGTCAATCAACACTATTAACATAGTTGTTGTTTTGATAAAAACAACGAAGATTCTTTCTTCGTGTGAGGATTACCGTGTAAATTGTATATAATAGTTGTACTTCAATTTTCATACTCGTAATTAATGATAATATGAAGTTAACTCGTCAGCCTTGACGCAAACACCCGGAAATTTGCGGAAAATTGCGGGTACAGTGGGTGAAGTGTGATTACTAAGTGTGATATTAATATAAGGGTAATAAGCGCGACAGGTTAGCTCCTCCCACAAACCAACATGGCTAATCACCTTGTTCAATGACATTATTGATTTCGGAGTATGTTATTTATAGGTAGTGATAATTAATTATAATATTATATGATGCGGTATCGGTGGGACGGCGTCTGATTGTGAATTTAATAGTTGTGAATCCGATCTCCACTCGGAGAAGTGATTTTTTTTTAATTTCTCTGTTCTGGCATGAGAAAGTGTGGCGTTGATTTCCGCCACGTAATGCGGAAAATCTTGATTTCAGAAAGCATACAACATTATCCCGACACTAGGTTCCTTTTACCTATCCTGCTATATGCGGGATAAAGCGTGAAACTAATAAAAATCTTAAATTTTTAAGGTTTAATAGAAATATTCGTTATTATACATATGTATGCTTGTGTTAATTTTCAAACTAAACAAAAATATACGTTGATTTTGTTAAATAGAAATGGCAGTCGGTTCCGCCGTCAAACATGAAACGTAACTTACTTTGACAAGAAAGAAACAATTTATCATTAGTTTAAATAGATTTATATTTAGTTTCCTCGTGTCCACCTCCCAAAGTGCCAGAAATAATAAATATTGTTTTACTTTCATTTGTCTTTTGAGATAAAAAATACAGATAAAATAAAATATAAAAGGTCGTTTGTTTGTTTACTTCAATTGTTTTTTTTTAAATAACTTAGTTATATCATTTATCGATAGCGGTAGGTGCAAGTTCATATCGCCCTCGATAGGATGTTTGGGTTGAAAATATATTTCATTACTTATTATTAGTTAGAAAAAAAATATGATAGATGTTGCCATATAAAAGTCTTAGCAATAGTTAATTAACTCTAGTCAAAGCCTTAGTTAATTAAGTTAAGCTACTCCTGTAAATGTAATAAATATGATTTACTTTTTAAAAATTACATTTATTAAGTTTCATCATTTAAAAAAGTTATCGTATTTAAATTGGTATAGAATCAGTACGTCTTACGACTTTAAAGTAAGTTTTGTCATCTTGTTAGAACTTGCTGTGTATTAGTTGTCGTTGTGTTTTATAAGATAACACATTTTATACGATAAAATCTAAAATAGTTACTTTACTTACTGTTGTTTTGGCACAAAATTACTTACGGACCAAATTAAGTGAAAATATTATGTTATTTTTTTTGTTTATGCAATCATCATTGGTTCAGTTATTATTCTTTTACTACTTAAACTAGGCTTAGGACTAAGACATCTCTAGGTGTATAATTCCTAAGATAGTCTAAGATATTTTATTTGCCTTTAAATATTTACTAAATTAATATTATTTTAGTAACTATTACAAAACAATATTGTTTTGTAATATTATCATCAACTTTATTTGCGAGGATTTTAGAACAAAATCGAAAATTACGTTAAATTGGTGTAAAAGAATTTTACAACAAAATAATATAATATATATTAAATTATCCAAAAACAGTTATTGCGTTGACCAAGTCTCGGCGTTTAGCGAGATAGGCGAGGTCGTGTATTATCTACCTAAATACACGGATAGCCGGTAAGGTCACGGTTGTATACTTAAACGTATTTAGAATGTCAAGTGATTTTTATGGTATATTCAAAGAAAAATAAATAAAGTCTGATTGTAAATCTGTGAGTTCGATCCCATTCGGGAGTATAAATTACTTTTGGTAACAAGACAAAGCTCGGCGTTGAGTTCCACTTTTGTCGGGATGTGGGGAAGCTATAAAAATTAAAAAGAAAAAGAACAAAATTTGTATAACATTATTTGCTCTTGAAAAATTATATTTTGTTTCTTTTTGTTTAATCTTATTTCAAGTTTGGATTAATATTATTATTTTAAAAATGACAAATGAAGTGAGAGGCCCGTAATTACGACTCGCCCCTGCTAAGGACGACCGCTTGAGCGCATATTTACGCGAACATAGACAACATATTGTATTCACTACATAAATATAATAGTACTGGTTCATTATAGAAATATATTATTATGTATACATGAGTTGGTTTTTTTTTAATTTTACTTAAGAATATTTTTTTCTCTGACTAATTCTACTTATGGGCCATAAGGATGTACCAATTTGTGATGAAAGATTGTTTTTAGTGTTGTTCTTTCATTAGGTCACTTAGTAATGAATAAGAAAAAATAAATCTTCTTATATTTGACACAAAGTATATATCATGATACTTTAAATCAATATTTATTTAAACTAAATGTAACAACTGAAAATAAAGAAGTAAAAAAGTATTTTATATTCGGTATTAATGAAACAAGACAAATTATATTACAAACTTATAATTATATTTAAGTCGTTTAATACTTGTGAGGCGTTGAGTTCTGTGACTCGATTTGGTTCGATCTTCACTCGAGGAAATGAAATATTTAAATAGATATTAATATATTTTTTTTATTTCTCTATTTTTATTTCTTTGCTCTGGTGTCAAGGCAAAGCGCGATGTTGTGTTCCGCCACTCAATACGCAAATGCCTCCAGAATTTGGCGGAAAGTGGGGAAAGGAGTGTCTTAATACTAGGCTCCCTCTGCCTACCACGCGGCGTGCGGGATACATCGTAAAGATGATTTATTTTTATTTTTATATTTTTTTCGCCTATGATGATTAAATGCCCTGTGCAGCGTCAGATAAGATCAGTCGAGTGTCAGTTTTTACACCACATCAAAGAAACTAGTGCTTCGACCTTGTTTTGAACTTTAGGAAGAATGGAGACTAATTTAGGTTTTGGGATATGTCAAGTCTTTAACTTTAGGTAGAGAGAAGAAACATTTTTAATAATATCGCTGCTCTTCATTTGACATGATCAGGTGGAATTGTGGACATATTCTAATACTAGCGGCCCGCCCACGGCTTCGCCCGCTTAAAATACATGATTATTGATTTAATAAGGAGAATTGATTGACAACTCTAATGACTTCTAACATAATTTTGTATTACTTTAATCTGTAATATTCTAATATGATTTGTTTACGACATTATCATAACTTCTATAAGAATTTTTGATTTAATTTTGATTATTTCGAACTAAAAAATATGACCAATGTTGATATTTGATATTCATAAAATATACATGCTAATTATTTATTATATGTATATATTTTTGTTACATTACGTTCTTTAACCTATGTTTTGTTTTAAAGCTCTGTTAAATGTGCTGATGTCAGTTAATAATTTAATGTACTGCTTCAGAAACAGCCTTAAATGTAAAATTATGGATTTGGGTAAGGATTCATAATATTTTTTGTAAAATAACTGTAATGTTTGCATATTAACTCCTCTACAGTTTTTAAATTAGTTACACATATTATTAGCTAAATGTACAATTGGTAAATATGTAGTTATTACAGAGTACACGTAGAAACGATGTTTTTAGGCATTTTTATATAGATTTATTTCAAACTAAAAAACGAACCAAAAAATCTATGTGTTTGCTTGATATCTTTTTGAAGATCAAATCGTTCTTTATCTCTGTGTTAAATTAATTACGATTTCAATTTTGTTTAATTTATTGTATAAAATATTGTATAATAGTGCTTCAAAAATATATATTTTTATCAACAATCATATAACCCAGACGTTTCGAACGTCATTCTTTAGCCAGGGTCATACCAGCGCGATTTCTATATAACATTCGCTGGCAAGCTAATGCCTTGAGTTCATTCAAATGACGATAACTTTTTTTTTAATGAACCGATTTTGATGAACCAAACTTTAGAACCTAAGTTGAGTTAAAACAAAGCAATTGGTGAAATTTTCAAGTAAATCGGTTCAGTAGTTTCAGAGAAAAATGCGGACAACAATATGTCGACAGACAGACAGACAGACAGACAGACAGACAAGAAATTCAAAAAAAATCTTTTTGCTTTCTATTAGTCTTTTTAAGTGTCCCTCTATCCATTTCAGTCAAAATTACTAAATGTACAGACAAAATATTTTTACTGTCTTATTATATATAGAGATAATTTTACAATGCGTCAACGTAACGCAATTTTTTAATTTATTTATTTGTAAATTCTTTTAGCTGTACACTGTATTACGCAGAAGAAATCTTGAATTCTCATACAATTACATTATTCTATAAAACCTGCTAACAATATTGAAATATTTAAAAGATCCTTTACTTATTTGTTATTATGAAAAGACTTGGACAGGTCAATAAAACGTGACGTCGTCCTCGCATCGTAACATAAAACAATTGATAGGTCTCAGAATTTCGTGTGAGAGGTTATCGTTTGTGCAAATTGCCAAATAAACCTACATAGATTAATCAGAAACGAGTAAATCTTACTAAAATTTGTTTATTATTTATTATTATTAATATTTCTGTTACAAAGCTGTTACTTTTGCAGGTATTATCTATGTATATAAAACGGCGTTGAGTTATATGTAGATAAGGTGTACTTAGACAGCTATAATCGGTAATAATTCTATTCAATGATTTTTTTTAATTTTACCCTTACTGGATAGTTACGCATATTTGATAGAGGTAGTGAAATATAAAGCCAGAAAAAAAGACGCGAGAAGACTTCATACTGCTAAATTATTAGCATGACGCAGTAAATGATTAAAAGGGAAGTCTTGAGCAAATTATGGGAAAATACAATAACTTTAAACACTGGAAAACACTTTATAACAGAATAGTAATAAGAAATTATTGAAATATTACAACAAGTGGTAATGAAGTAAACCCGAAAGTCCATTAAAATTTATGACAATATAGTGCTATTAAAGTTTAAATCTTGAAAATCGTTGCTAAGTAAGCAAAGATTTTTGTGAAAACCGTGTTTTGTAACAATTTTACCGGTAAATAGATTTTTATAATTTAAGTTACTTAATATTTTTTTGGAGTCACCCATTGATAAATACACAAAAACACAGGTTATTGCTAGTTTTTAACTTAATCCGTAATAACATGTATAAAAATACGACATATATTCTGGAAGTTCACTACTTCATTTTAAACTTAGCTCCTTGTACGAAGCTCGACCAGTTTGAAATAACTTTCTACGAAGCACGCGGCATGCGACCGATGTTTATACATAAATGTTATCACCGCCAGCTATCTTAATTGCTTTGATGGACCACAGCTTTTACATCACTTTTACGGCTTAAGCTTTTATTATACGCCAGTTTTTTGTCAACATATTTCCATGTTTTTGCTTGCTTACACAAAAATTATAATTGTCAGCCATAATTGGTATAATCGCATCGTTATTTGATTGGCATTTAAATATCTGTACATTTTTTATAGTGTGAAAATATTTAAAATACACAACATAACATAGTCTTATTAATAAGGGTCCAAATAACTGGAAATTAAATAACTTTATACCAGTTCTTAGAAAAATTGCAAGAAATATTTCGTGTTTTGGGATATGCGGTAAACTATGTTAGTCACTCCGTTCGTCACTTTATACGTCACGATCTTCTGCCGCATTCTTGTTGCATTTTTTCCTGGAAAGCATCAAATATTCTCAATCGAACGACGCTCTGAGTCTCATCAGATTGGGCAATATACAAGTATATGTAACCATTCCCACAAGTTGAAATAAAAATTTTAAATGCCGCTATGTTCTCAAAAAATTTAATAATGCAATCGTTAAACCATCAGTAAGTTCTAAGATCCTACTATTTTACTAATAACTAATAATCGATTAAGATGAAACTTAACATTTATATAGATTATATATCAGAATAACACATAGGCTGTAACATTTTGTATAATTTAACTATAATACAACTGAGGCTTACGCGGGCGACGCCGCGTTTGTGTCGCTAGTTATTACTAAAAAGTTGAAAAATTTTACCAAAGATGAAACAATTAAAATTTATTACACCACGTATTCATAAACTAGCTGTAAACTAATTAAATTTTGATGTATATATTGTCATATTACCTTGTTATATGAGAATCACTCAAATTACTGTGGCATGCTCTTTAACGGTACACTTTTGTGACTCACCCATATTATTTTCAATTTACCAAAGGCCTTTTCTAACGCGCTGTCCTATATTAATTTGAAATATCATTTAGCCAAATTGTTGGTTATGTTTGTATGATGTCACTATTTACATCGAACACACCTTAGTCGTTTAGGTACTTAGTTAAATTCGAAGCTAGTGGGGCAGTGTCTGACTGTAAACGTGATGGTTATAGGTTCTATTCCACTAAAGGGAAGTGGATTATTTTTTTGCCCCCGCTCTGTCTCAACACGTAATATATCGAATTCGGAAATAAAATGTAAAACTGAGTGTTTTGAAACTATGTAATCGTTGCCTACCCTGCTACCTGCGGTATAAAGCGTGAAGCTAAAGAATTTCAAATTTCTTAGACTTATAAACATGGCAGCTTCTGATTTTTTTTCCACAATTTACATTATTTTTAATTTATCACAATGCGGTAGTATCTTGACGAACTCAAATTAATTTTAATAAAGTTAAAATGTTCATTTTGCAAAATTAATCACCTACCTCGTAAATAATAAGGCAGACACAGACGGCACTATCACGTGTCTTTCGCCATTCCTATACAAACATCTAGCATTTCTTTTTCTCAATGTCAAATTAGATGGTCTTCTACATTTTTTTCCATTTTCGTTCCATTCGTAGGTTTATTTTGCGGCGTTCGGTGTCGTTACTCCACTTAGATCCATTAACTAAATTGCCTCGGCGGAGTTTTGGCGGTCCCCGCTGTTTATTTTGTGTGACCTGTTTCGATATAGTTGATTTAGGTTTGATTATAGTTTGTTAAATACTGTTATTTACGCCTATAATGCTAATGGACGTTCCAAAAAACCACTTTTTCGCGTATACATACCTACACCCTAAAATCTAAGCCAACTTGGGCAGCTGAAGTTCAAATCACCACGTTACAATGTATGATAATATAGATTGGTGGACTGGATACAAACTAAAAATGGAAATTTTGAATTTCAACTCAACCTAATCATTTTTTTTTGTTTTTAAAGTCCTACATTAATATCTCAATTACATTTAGAAGTAAACACTGAATAGAATACGTACGTAATTGAGAAATTGATGTCAGAATTTACGTCGTTTAAAATTCAATGAGTCACTTAAGTTCATTGAGGAAAAAAAATAAGTCTAGGAAAGGATATGCAATTACACAGAAGACACGATTTAAAGAGTAATTTCTTTTAGTAAGGAAATAAATGAAAAGGAATAGTAAAGTTTCCAAGAAACTTTTTATTCATTTAATGAATGGCTTTTGTAAAAATATTAATTAATAGTATTGAACTTAATTTAGCGCTTTGTAATTAATACATTTTTTTTAGGAACCTTGTGTGAAGACGCTCCGTTCTCCACTTTTCGCCTAATTTTCGGAGTAAAAGTGGAATTCTACGCCGCGCTTTTCTTCTTACCAAAATGAAGGGAATGACAGTAATTCATTTTTCCGAGCGAGTCGCGTTTATAGTCTAATACTATGCTTTACCACATAACCACGACGGCCTCTCGATTAGACTAGAATTTTACTTTTTAATTAAAATGTATGATAGATAGAATGTAAAATCGTTGAATACAAGGCATCTCGAAAAGTAGAAAACATGTTCCCTTTAAGTAAAGTGGGTGAACTAAAAGGGCAAATAAGGTTAGGTCTCTCGCTCTCATAATCACTGACACACATTCTGACACTCGTCATATCCCACTTATAAAGGTCGGCGATCTGTCACGAATATGACGTAACTGCGATTTGTAAGTTGACTTTTTGATCCTTTTAATTTTAAATATAAGCTTAAATTATACAACATTAAGAGAGATACCGCGTATTATTTTAAGAATATTCATTAATTTTCACTTCTAAGTAGATGCACATGTGGGATTTTATTTCGGAATACATACTCGTAATATATTTGTAAGTCATACGGACTTTTATCTTAGCCTAGGTATTGAAATTGGAGTGCGGTCTCACATAACCGAAATACGTTTGGAAAGTTTGAAATGAAGCCAAAAGCATTTCGTACTTCCTTTACCTACCCGTATGTATGGAGGTTTAAACTGGATTGGCTTCAGCTTTTAAGGCTATATATTAATTTGCCAATTATTTGATGAGGCTCATTATAATTTTAAGTACTTAAGTGGATATAAGAATGCAGGAATATAAGTCTGTGTCTCTACCGTATATTTTTTTTATTATTATATATGAATAAGTTTATTCACAGAAAATAAGTATATTTAAAACAATTTTTTAGTTTATTCGATGAAATTAATCAATTTCAATTGTTATAAATTGTAAATTTTTCATGACTTTGTTTCAATAGCCCCATTCTTTTTAGGATTTAACAAACAAAACAAAAATGGTGTTTACATTTTCCCATTTACAAAAAGTTTTCACTCTTATTTACATACTGAGTGTAATATGCACAAAAATCAATTTCATTAATTTAAGCAAATAAAAAGTAATTGAAGCAAAAGTAAATATATCGACGTGACACAAGCTCGTTTACAGGAACACCCTGTTGTGATTCATCGAGTCCTTTGGCGCGCATCCAGAGCTATAACCGCTCGCTAATAAATAATATTATATTATGTTTTAATGATCGCTCGCGGTTTCGTTTGGAAATATGTCTCGAGTGTTAGATTTTACTTATTTGATCAAATTCAAATGTGTCGTATTTTATGTAATAAAACTAGTTGCAGTCTGCTGCTCCGTTCCCGTACCTTTATTCTAAATTTCAACGCTCTTTGTGGCCTAAATCGGATGTATGTCAGTTAGAACAGTTTTATATATATTCTAGATTAAACATATATTTTTAATATTATATTAGATGTATGTAAACATGGTCTAAAGATAATCAGAAATACATTTTTTTTATAAGTTTTTCTGTTATGTTACAAAGTTCACAATGCAGTGAATTTTTTAATATTTGAATTTCCTGCTTGGCTTAATTCAAAGAATATTTTTTTGCTTATTCGTTATTCACTGTTTTTTTTATATTACTCAAACTATTAGTTAATTTCTTGGAACGCTTAACAACGGAACGTTGTAAGGTATCTTCAAAATGAATAATGTTAGCTACTTTAACTATTGTTTTAAAAATTTTAAAACAATTCTAATATTTGACTCACAAGTCACGCTTAAGACCGAAAAGCGCTACGTTTAATCAGTTCAATACGAATCCCTAAGTAATTCCCCTTTCAATATGAAAATGATAGTTTAGAAGAATGCCCTAGATAAATATAAACAAAATAAAATTAAAGAAATTAATACTCATGCCACTTGATAGGTATCCTTTATCGTATGGTCTCGACATTGCGTCAGCCGGCTACTTAATTGGAATTATAAACTGGAATTGGCAATATCAATTTATACTATTGTTATCTTTGTGTATTTTCATTATGTGAACCACCCGTTGTTTTAATTATTTACTTTATTCTTTTTTTTTGTGAATGTACGTTCAGCAGATACTAATACTAGTACTTTTGAGCTTGAGGCAGTCCCTGGGACTTTATATGGTTAATCACGGCAATATAAATAAATATTGCTTTTTATACAATTTTATTACAAACTTTGTTACTAATAATCAAATCAAAGTGCAGTGTTGTTATAATTTAATGCACATACTTAATTGGTAACTATACTTACTAATGAATTGACGTTACTACAGTATTTTTTTTGCCTATAATTGTATTGATAATTGCAAATGAACTGCTCAGCTTGAGAATATATATAGAATATATTAATTGGTGATTTAAACACTACTTCGCTTAACAACAAGACCTGCGACTTCTCTTAAAGGCTTAAAAAGCTTTTAAAGTACTTTTTCTTGATAATATATAATTTCATAATATTTATTGCTACATCTAAAGTGTATGTGCCATGTCAAATTCCTTATATTCCAATAGCCTAAATTGAAACATCAGGGTTCTCAAATTTAATCTGACAATTGAGGCTGTTTTTACAACTTCATTTTTATATAAAAGTCCGGTTCAATTTAACTTATTCAATCTTGTCACGTTCTGGTACAGTTAATGTATTATAAAATTGAGATCTTACATAGTATTGTAAGCTGTGAAAGAGAAATTACGGAATACTTTCTAATTGATAAACTTTATCATTTCATAAGGATTCTTAAGGTTTTTTATTCTTATTAATATCGTAGAATATAGTTAGGTTTGTAAGGTAAATGTCTTACAAAAAAATTTAATATAGTATAAGGTAATACTGAAATTTATAAAACATCTAATTTTATTAAAATAATTAATTATGTATTAAATAACTTTTGACATTTAGAAAACAATATTTTGTTTTAAACTTTGCTGATGTAAAAGTATTTTTTTAACAAATAGTGCTGAAGTGTAACATAAAAATACATTTTATAAATGTTAAAAAATAACAAGATATATTGATACATTGGAACAACATTTGTAAATAATTGAAGCAGGCGTAATGTAACGGCACAGCGTCTCGTCACAGCACAGATTCCCACTCTAGGGAATATGATATTTCTTTAAATTTTCTCGGTGTGATAACAAGAAAAAATTGGGTTTTTCCTTTCTTTTTCTAACAAACAATGTCTTGAAAATAAGGCGAAAAGTGGAGAACGAAGTCTCCTAACACTAGGTTCCCTATATATCTACCCTGCTGTATACGAAGTACACCTTGAGGATAGAAAAAAATAAAAACAATAAGTATTATAGCATAAAAATGTCTTCATAATTCTAACTCTGTTACATAGTTAGAATATTAAAACCATAAAAACGTAAATCCTTTTTCTAAATGATTGACGCCGTCCATCAGTCAGAATTTAGCGCATTTGTCGACGATTTCAACGTGCCGTTACACCCGTATCGGATAATATTTAGGATATGAAAAATGATCGCGAATGGCAGCTCTCAATCAAAATGTATTGTGCATTTTAGTTTTATTTTATGATTTAAATGGAATATCGATTTATAATTAAAATTAAAGGAATAAAGTAACATATAGTTGTTTTATTATTATTTTATTTTTTTTATTATTAAATGTCAATGTCAAATTTTGATATGATGGTGATAATTAATATCAAGTGTTATTGTCTTTTAATTTTATAATTACGTGGCATAATATTGTCTAATTTATTATAATTTTATGCTTCGCCATAAAATATAGATAAATAGGCAACAAATAATCTAAACATTATTTATATGAGAGTTTCTTCAAAATTGCGCATTGTCTATTCTTCCAATAGCAGTAAATTACGATCAGCCGGCCAACTATGGGCCTTTACATCTCATTACATATATTTTCAATATGAATGACAAGACCTACGCAAGCAAACCCACGAGAAAAATCTAGTTGACTATAAATAACATCATCCTACACTATCGATCTAAAATTTTATACAAGTCTGCACTCCATGTATGCATAACAAATGTAGTTTTCAAATTTCCAAGCAACTGTCACTCGATCGCAATGCATACGATATGAGGCGTTCCGAGACCCACGCTCTTAAAACTTACCAAATATTATTATGGCATAATATTCCCTATAAATTAGGCCTCAAAAACCATATTGGCTTAAACGTAATTTGACAGTAAACATGTCGTACCCACTAAGTGGTTCTACGTATTGTATGTTCCGGCTATTGTAAGCGAGTGGCTCCTCTGTTTTAATTCTGTGACAGAAATATAATTGATTGATTACTTAGAATGGCTGCCGAAAGACTGTCGCCTTATATTTATATAGATTTTATACACTAAGTTTAATATGAAACGCCACAGAAAGTCTGCCACTAATTTCTTCGCTTAGTTACCGTTCTCAACTTATAGTCTCATATGCACAAATTACCTACTCGAGGCGCTGCACCGCGGTACTAATTAAAATTCATAGTCTTGCCGACGTCAGTACAAAAGCTCCCATTTCATCTTATGCTCTCTCTTGCTACATTTTGAAGTAACTTTTATTATGATCTATTAGTATATTATTCATATTTAAGTATAATTTCATATTAAATTCCATTATATTCAAAATAATAGACTCATTGTATTAAGTAAAACTGACCAAAATTCTACATTTGTGGACAAAAAGTAACAAATCAGATATTTGATGTTTTCTATTTCCTTAGTTAGCACTTTCCCGCACACTAGTAGAGTAGGCAGAGGGAACCTAGTATTAAGACATTTTGTTCCCCAATTTTCTTTTTTTTGCTTATTATTTCCTCGTACATTGTCTAGTTATAGAGTCTCATAATTTGCAATTTTCTTAAAAAGCCCTAGAGGTTTATTAATAATATATAATAAATGTAATAATTACTTAAATATGCCAAACTATTAATTTCGTCTCCTTAGCTGTTCAACGAAACATAATAATCAATATGTCGATACGTGTCCCTAATATCCTGCGATTTCGAGAAACTTTGTCTGAGTCAATACACCGAATGATAATGTCTTCACATTGTTTACTTTTACTTCCGGTGATTCAGGGCTTCCCGTCTATACCTAAATGTAAGCAGCCATTTTGGTTGCTACCATAGAATATGCCGAAACGTATAAGTATTTAATTTAAAACATAATTTTTAATTAATTATTTCCTTATTAAAATATTTTTAGCTTCACGCTGTATCCCGCATATCACAATGTAGGCAGAGAGAACATGGAAACATAGTGTTAAAACATTTCCATTGCCCACGTTCCGCCGTATTCTGGACTTACGACCTTACGTGTTGATTGGCGGAAGTCACGCCCTTACACCCCCTGATAAAAATTAAAAAAAGTATATATTGCTTGAATATAAATAACTTCCTGGTCAATCATAGCATGTCATAGTGCATATTGGTAAATTCAAAAAATATAGTAAATATATAGATTCGTCTATTTCAGTAGCTGTATGAATAATAAATACAATAAAAATAAAGGCCAGTCGTGGCGCGAAGTGTGACCGTAAAACCGACTGGTTGTGGGTAAAATCCCCATTCGAAGAGATGAAATATTTACTTAAATTTATATTTTCATTTCTTTGCTCTGATGTCGAGGTTAAGCGCGGCGTTGAGTTCTGCCACTCAACACGCAATGCCTCCAGAATTCGGCAGAAAGTGGGGAATGGAGTGTCTTAACACTAGGTTCCCTCTGCCTACCCTGCTGTGTGCAGGATACAGCGTGAAGCTGATATAAAATAAATTTCGTCGGCAATCTAAAGAGAAAACATTTGTACATATTTAATACATACACAGGAGTAGCGTCGCGCCAATATTTATGCTCGGTACGTCAACATTAACATAGCAAATGGATTACGTCCTGCCACCGCTTCCTCCGTGCGCTGTGCGGTGCAGTGTTGTTGCGCATCCCGATGCATCACAGTTTTTATGTTTATCCATTTCTGATGCAGATTTTAAAGTTGATTGTGGGAAAACAATGACGTAAACGCGGCACATTCCTTTTTGTATAGTTTTGTACTTGAAATTTCAATAGGTGTCTGTTGATGGTAAATCATTCTGCTAGTGCCGCTACTGAGATTTCGGTGAAAAGTAGGAAACGGAGTGTCTTAACACTAGGTTTCGTTTGCCTACCCTGTGCGATATACAGCGTGAAGATACAGCTGATTTGATTTATATCTACTTTTTGCTTTTATAATATATGAAAGAGTAATATATGAACATGATTTGAAGTAAATTAGAAATAATGACTGTTGACGTTGCATAATTTTTAATACTTAGACTTGACTTAGAGTCCTGGTCGATTCGCCTGCGGGTATTACCTGCTCTATCTGCGCCACGGGAGGTTTTTTCCTTTATAAATATTAAATGTTATATGAATAAACGCTTGTCGAAATTTTCCTTATCGTAACGTATTCACCTGCTATAGTCTCATCGATGTCTCGAAAAATGCAAATAATTCTTGGAATTCAATGACGTGCTTCCACAAAATGTGAGATTTTATACAATATAGTTGCTTATATATATAGTTGTAGATTAAATTAAATAATTAATATTGAAAGTTTCTAACTATATACAATAATGTGGGTACAAATTCCATTGGCATTCCATTTCTAATAAAATGAGTTATAAAATAATTTATAACAAATTTTATTTCCTCAATCTGTTGATACATTTCCATGAATAATTATGCAGGCAAAGTTCAATATTGAATTGCCAAGCACGCCTTGGTTTAAAGTACAAAACAAAGTGATTTGACAAAAGTCAAAAATATATTTGAATATAAAAAAAAGATTATATATAACTTTTATTTGAAGTATACTTATATTTTAATGTGCTAAAAACTGATTATTATTATTTTTTTAACTACGCGCTGTATGCCGCATATAGCTGAATAGACAAAGAAAACTTGATTTAAAAGAAATGAGTATGGAACCCACAACTTCCACATATAGTCAGACACTGTACCGCTGCGCTTCGATTATTATTAAGTAACTAAATAAGAATAGTAAACAGTACCATCACCTATTACTAATCATAAGGCGATGGTAGTAGGGCTTACATTCGTATATTTATGATTCAAAACATGGTCTTAATCCGGTATCCGGTGGCACAGTTCCGGTGGCTATGTCTATATCTGATAATAATTCATTGTCATTCATTCATATTCGCTCAATTGTACCTATCTCTCTCGTCATAGAGTAATTTAGAAGTGTTAAATTACTTCTCCGTTTCAAATTTACTTTCAATATCTTAAGTTTGTGTATATTAATACCGTACCAACCGTGGTTTCCCCACTAAGCTTGAAGCGAAAAGCTAAGAAAAAAGAATATTAAATATTGTCTAATAATATAAAAAAAGTAATTCATAATTCACAACGATATGCGCTGTGCTTTTAATACCACTGTAAAAAATATTCAATTTTACATCATTAAATTTTAAGTTTTATTTTTGTTGCATTTTTTCTGGTAATTTATAGCTGTTCTGTATAATATTAAATAGAAAATCTAAAGTTCTGTGCTGTTAAAAACCATGTTATAACGCTTGTTAATCTATTATTATATTTTTGTTACATTTTTAAGGTAAAGATATAACATGTTTCGATTCTATTTCTATGCAATCATTACTTTAAGCCGTATATCTATCTACCTGTGACACCTTATTATGCGTTACGTGTAGAACGTCATTTGATTCATTCGCATCGTCTTTATCTGGAATTCGTAGGCGTAACGCGATCGATAGCTAGGAGGGAGGGGAAATGCATATTTCTTTGAACCTCATTTAGTCAAACAATCACTGTCGCATATCGCACACGTTTATCTTTGCATTTGTTTTATTTTTAATGCCACTGTGAAAAAAAAATACTCAATTTTACATAATTCAATTTTAAGTTTTTTATTTTTTTGGTAATTTATAGCATATCAAAGTGAATTACATCAATAAAGTCAAACCAAAGTGAATTAATTAGAATATATATTTGAATATAAAGTGTTCGAAAAATGGTTATGGAGTCAGCACAGCCCAACGGGCGATTTTGGCCGTTGTCACCTCGTTTATGGCGGCGAAGTAACGAATATTCAAAAATCGTCTTCGAGCCCAGACGACCGCCGATCTCACCGATCGAGATACGAAAACACGACAAAATTGATGAAACACCAGATTTATTGAGGTCTAGGAGTTTTATCAAAGAAAAATTAGATAGCTTGAATATAGATGATGTTGAATTAAGGAAGAAGAATACAGATGAGTACAGATTGAGTGTAGATTCTAAGAAGCCACCTGTGAAAGAACTTAAAAGGGAGGAAGTCGTCAAATTTAGATTGAAGAAGCAGAGGCAGCCAAGACCGAACAGTCTTCAGTTGTTACTCTGTCCATCAAGCTCAGGACACTATAGCAGTAGCACGTGGAGGTATACGCGCGTGCGATCTAAGAGGTTTGCATTTTTATTTTGTACTTCATGTTACTTTTATGTTTATTTTGCTGAAAGTGTACATTTTTATATTTTTATATTGTTCTTCAATAAGTAATTTAAAACGCCTAAGATTTTCTATGTAACCTCATAAAATTGTATGCCTTAGTGGTCAGAGGTCTTGAGCGGTTTCCGAGGGGGACGCGGGTTCAAGTCCCGCTAATTCCTGCAATTTTTGTTTTAATTGTGTATTTTCATTTTGACACAATATTTGTAAACGTAGCAAAAATACAGGTTTTACAAATCGTTCTGGCTTCAGATTTACAAGGTAGCTCGAAGTAACGAAATCAAGTGTCGGACGACTAGACTCGATGTAATTAATTTGGACACTTTCCCTTACACTCGTAATCTTGAATGTCTCCACCTTACACAACGTCGTGGGCGTCGAGTGGGTAGCGTTTTGAAGGCTACATATTTTAGTTAGGCTCGGCTTCGGTCATTGATCATTTTTGATGGAATTCCTTTACTATCTAATATATATATATGTATGGTCTTTTTAATTATGGTACTCTGTCCATGTCATTGCCAAATCAATAAAATATTAAAATTGTGTAATAGTATTTTAATATGTGAAATAATATTTTGCTTACTTCATAAAATTTTATTGTAATGGTAGGATCATAGTGTTAATAATAATTATATATTGCTATTTCGTAGGATCCTGATCTGTACCAATTTATTTTAACACTGGCTAAGTTTTTTTATGCTTTGCATGTAGTTATGCTTTCATTTTCTTTACACTTAACACTAACTAAATTTTACTATTCGCACATTACAATTAGGCTGTAGTGGCGCAGTAGGCCAATGTCCGACTGTGGAGCATGGTTGTGGGCTCGATCCCCTCTTGGGGATTAAAATTGTTTATTTATATTTTTTCACTCTACCACGTCACGAAAGTTCGCTCTACTTTCCCTCTAGGTTCTCTCCTGCTATACGGGAGAATCGTGAAACTATAAAACAAAATACAATTATATGAAATCAGTGGTATGCCAACATGCTATATATACATAGATATATATTCTCTGGCTTATATTTGAACTTGTAACTATTAAGTTCAAATACGTCTTAATAGTGTCTATTTATATCAATCACTATTAATAATAACTCTTAATTACAATAAACTTAATAAATCTATATTAATGATTTGGCGCGTCGTCGTCGACGTCCGTTATGATTTACGCGAGGTGAATTGTGATTTGTGACGACATCCTATATATTATAATAAGAAAATATTCTTCTTAATTTTATGATTATAATTATTAATTCATCAAATGATTTACTAATCTCTAACGCTGTATATGAATGTTTGAAAGTTTGATTAAGTTGATAATAAATAATACTGTGACTGTAAACACGACAGGTTGTGGGTTCAATTCCCTCTCGAGGAAATGAAATATTTAATATTTTGATTTCCTTGTATTATTATAAAGAGGCAAAGCAGCGGTGAGTTCCGCCACTCAACACCTTCAAGATTCGGCGGAAAGTAGACCTTCTCATTTGATTCTTCTAATTAGGTTGCCTAGTAGAGATCACTTTTAGTGATAAAGCCGCCCACACACATTATTTTGCGCCGCACATTATTTTTATATAATTTTTTTAATTAAGTTTGTAATTTTCTGGTATACTATAAAAAAATCATGTTATCTTATGTTAATAGAGTGTTATTAATAGTACATCAAGCATATTATAATCTACAGAGGTCTCAAAATCCGCCATATTGATACATCGCAGGACCGCAGCATCACGCTATGAATATTCAGTCAGACCATTGCAAAGCTTTATGCGAACCAATTAAAAGTAAAGACTGCGATATTCCACAACGTATAGCCCACTTGAAATTGTTAATCGATCCTTATACCGATCGAAAACATCTTTATAAGAGTTTAAAGTGATCTTTGCCCCGTCAAGATTTTTTTCAGCTTTATGCTGAAATCCGCATGTAGTATGGAGAGGGAATCTTGTATTAAGATATTCCGTACTCCACTCTCCGCCTAATTCTTCGAGGCATTGCGTGTCGAGTGGCGGAACTCAACGATGGGCTTTTGGCTTAGTATCAGAGCAAAGAAATAAAAATATCAATAAAAAAATATTTATTTCCCCAAATGGGGATCGAACCTACAGCCGTCACGTTACATTCTCTCCCTTGTGCCCCTGCGTCCTCGATCCCACTTTAAATTGTTAATTGATTTTCGTACCGATCCAAAACATTTTTATAACAGTTCAAAGTGATCTTATACACCTTCAAGAGATACTTCGATTGTAATTCGTTATCGAATATATTATAATTGTTATTGTTATTTCGCGTTTTTATCTCTCGAATAAATTCACAGCTGGCGTCCAATTTTGTATCATCTGGATACATTCTTCGTATATTTATTGCTTCATACTTTAATTTTTATTATACGAAAGTAATTTAAGTGACATCGTACAGTAGTTCAAATATTTCAGCTTATAATATATCAAAAATATTTTTTTTCTCGTAAAATTGATTCACACAATAACAAGAAGAGTAATAAATATATAAAAAATTACATCAATATTATTCAAAGATAAATTACTAAACATTCGTAGGTTTTTCTTTAGAATTTCAGTGTAAGCTTTTTTTTTAATTTCTATTAGAAATAGGCAAACTTCTCTTCAAAATCATAAGTACGTAATATAACTTTTCTCTAATCATTTCTTATTTATTTAAATTTATATTTTCATTGCAAAGCCTCCAAAGTTCGGCGAAAAATGGAGAACGGGAGTGTCTTAACACTAGGTTCTCACTGCCTGCTGATTTAATGTTATATTTTTTTATCATTTCTATTACTACGTTGTATTTTTTATTTTTATATAGATGTATGCATAATATGTAGATATATAGGTAGGTCAGTTTTGTAAGTGATAGTGTTATCGCTTCCATTGCAGTCTTACATCGCGTTACACAACCTGCAATGTCTGCATATGATCTAGTTTTTATTACATTAATACATTAATGCATCGTGTTGAAATTTGTCCTAATGACACATTTTAATATAAATGAAGCTGTATTATGTAGGTATATTCATATATAAATGTGTAAAGTTATAAATATATTATTAACAATTGAGTCCAGTCGTGAAGCAGGAGCACAAGCGTGCCACACGTGGTTGGGAGTTCGATTTCTACTTGAAATGAAATATTTTCATATTCTTCGCTTTGGTAACAAGGCAAAGGGGTTGAGTTCCGCCCCTCAACACACAATGTCTCGAAAATTCTGAGGATAGTGGGTTACGGAGTGTCGTAACACTAGATTTCCTCTGTCTACTACTAGGGTGAGGCTCATGATGAGGCATTATTACTCAAGGCTTGAGTAATAGCTGTATCTATTAATTCTGAACTTTTTCCTTTGTCTTATTTATTATCATTGGTTGTTATCTATCAATTGCGTAGGTACATTATTTTATCATAACGCAATGTTCTGTAACTAAACTGATCTTAGACAATTCGTAATAAATGTGTCATATAAATTTTTCAAACTTTTATACGCAGTAATTTAGTTTTGCATTTTTTTTAATCGAAAGATTATGATCCTTTTAAAAAAACCGGTTAAGTTCGAGTCGGATCAGGATTGTAGGTCAACACGAAGTACAACTTTTAAAAATTTTGTTTTGTAGTATGAAACGAAGTACAAATATAAGTTTTTAATTATTTATTTTTCTATTAAATACATACAAATTTTCACTTTACACATATTTTTGTGCCTGATTACATAGTTGTAGGTGCCACGGGAAGTACCCTATAGGTTTTGATTACGTGGCGAATTTCATACGAAATGTAGCAAAATCGATGCGATAAATGCTCGTACCTTTTGATTGCGTAGACTTAGAAGCTTGATATCTTCTGTGCTTCAAAGGACTATAGACCTAAATATTTGGTATTAATTTGAGCTTGATACCTCCACATGATATCGAAATAAACGGTCTTGACAGAAAGAAAATAAACTGATTCTTGAAGGTTTGCTATTACCTTCACGGAATCCTAAAAAAGTAATTTATTCAGAAATTTCTCTAACAGACGCTTAATGGCCACCAACCATAGAATTTCGTCAATATACAAGTTTCGATAAAACAACAAAAAGAGCATGTCAGCGTTACATGCACACTGCACAGTGCATTTGCATGCGCCGAATATCAATCGATGACCGACTCCAATGGGGGCACCCCCCTATAGCGTGACCATCATGTATCATTGAAAATAATAATAATAATTTTTGATATTATTTAAAGTGAAAATGGATTGAGGCCAGTCGTGGCGCAGCGACACGAGGTGTGACTGTAAAACCGACTGGTTGTGGGTTCGATCCCCACTCGAGGAGATGAAATATTTACTTAAATTTATATTTCCATTTCTTCGCTCTGATGTCGAGGTTAAGCGCGGCGTTGAGTTCCGCCACTCAACACGCAATGCCTCCAGAATTCGGCAGAAAGTGGGGAACAGTGTCTTAACACTAGGTTCCCTCAGCCTACCCTGCTGCGTACGGGATACAGCGTGAAGCTGATTTTTTTTAACAATGGATTGAGGCCAGTCGTGACGCAGGGGTATAAAGTGTGACTGTAAAAACGACTGATTGTGGGTTCGATTCCCATTCGAGGAGATGAAATATACACTTAAATTTATATTTCCATTTCTTTGCTCGGATTTCGAGGCAAAGCGCGGCGTTGAATTCTGCTACTCAACACGTAATGTCTCCAGAATTCGGCAGAAAGTGGGAAACGGAGTGTCTTAACACTAGGTTCCCCTACCCTGCTGTGTGCGTGATGCAGCTTGAAGCTGATAAAAAAAACAATGGATTGAAGTATGTATTTAATATTTTTATTTTCTCGCTCTATTAACGAAGCGAAGCGCTGCTTGTTTAACTAATATTAGTAATATAATATAATAACCTTTTTAATTGAAATTTCACTTTGTAAACTTCACTTTAGTTTGTTATTTATATAATTCTACCCCTTAATCTATACAACAATATAACATCGTGTATAGGGATGTAAACTCTATTTACGGATAAATACCAAAAGCGGAAAGATCCTTGAAACCTAGAACGCCTGGTCAGTCAGACGGAGGGAAACTCCCCTAACACGCCTTTGTACCTTGCATTTCAACCACTGGCCTGTGGATAATTAAAACGAGGTCCCATGTACTCCCCAAGTGCGACGCCGGTGTGTGCAACTGAGTTTATGGTTTTGGAAAATCGTTAACATATATCTATGTTGACAGCGGAATGGACGATCTAACTGTGAGGGTGGAAATTGAAAACGATTATTTTGATGCACTTATTGTATTTATTGTAGTTATGTAGATTGCATCCAACGCAAATATAACACATTTATTAAAGCTTTTATACATATTAACATATAGGTACCACCAGCAAATGGTTTTAAATATGACGTTTTTATATTTATATCGACTTTATTTATTATGATCCTAAATTAAAACTAAAATAAATTTATGTAATTTTTTAATTTTTTATTTTAGTCACAAATTTGACTAACTTATTTATTTATTTGCAGCCATGAGCCGGAGGGCGGCGGGCGGTGCGGCGAGGGGCCGCTAGCGCGCGCGATGCAGCCCGCCCCGCAGGGCGGCTCGCCCAAGCGACACGCCACCCCTGCGCCTGCACATGGTTAGTGCATTTTTGTATAGATATGTTTTTATTTTTTTATGTTTCCTATTTCCGCTATTTGTCTCTATTTCCGCTTTTTGGGTAATCTTATATATTTGATATTAGGGGACGCAATCAAACGACGTATTATATTGTCGTCGATACTAGCATATATAATTTGCTTAATATACTAAAACACGTGTTGTAAAATTAAATTTTTATATTGTTAAAATCACCACAATTAATCTATTATCTAAGGCGAGATAACAATTAACATTCGCTCTGTGCCATCCTTTTTTATATTTGGCATTTCCGATCCCCACGCGTCAAAAACAATTGTTCATTATAGATTCATTATAGATACCGGAACTTTTAATCGTAGATAAGCGTCTTCACGCCTTTTAGGAATATCCGCTAAAACAGGATGCATTTTTTTAATATGCTTGTATTACAATAACGAGAAAAAACATTACAGCTTCACGTTGTATCCCGCACACAGCAGGGTAGGCAGAAGGAACCTAGTGTTAAGACACTCCGTTTCCCATTTTTCGCTGAGTTCTGGGTATTGTGTGTTAAGTGGCGATATTCAACGCCGCGCTTTGCCTCGACACCAGAGCGAAGAAATGAAAATATAAATGTAAATAATTATTTCATTTCCTCGAGTGGCGATCGAACCCACAACCAGTCGAATTTTCAGTCACACTTTGTGCCCCTGCGCCATGACTGGCCTCAATTAATATAACTAATATATTATATTTTATTATATGATTTGAGCCATTTTTGTATTTTGATTTCTTACATTTATGTCTTAAGAATGATGATACCGCCGCTGAGTCAATACGAGCGGATAGTAAAAAGTTTTTTTTCTCTGTATTTATGATAAGAAGATAAAAATCTATTTTAGGTTATTACAGTTGTATCATTAAGTTAAACATACGAGTAAGTTACATTGTAGAATGTCAACAAAAATAAAAATAACAAAAGTACAGGCCAAGGCTGCAGAACAAAAAAAAATAAACATTGTCGAGTAAACTACACGCTTTGACAAACAAAATACTAATCTAAATTCAAGGTATGTTAAGTTTTTTACTTTAAAATGTTTCTTTTACATACTAAGCCTACGTTTTTAGTGAAAAATAATTTTTCTTTATTTCAAGTCCGACAATTTGTTTTATTCTATTTTCTCATAAGGTTTCTTCCGAGTAAACCTACAAATATATAAATAAAATAAAAATAGCCTTTATTTCTCTATTATAAAAATTAATTTAATTAAATAATTTGAATTATCAAAATATTACATAATCCAAAACATACAATGTATGTATGTGTAAAGTACATTTGCATGTCTTTGCGTTGGTTGAACTAAAACGTAACGTATTTCTATATTGTTTTTTGTAAAGGAGATAAAAAAGTAATAAATAAACATGTTGTCCGGGGATGACAATACGAGTTTTGTTTAGGTAAGCAACTAAAACGCATGTAATTTTTTAATTTTACCATAAATAAAAAACAAAATTGCACAAGCGTGTGACTGTAAACGCGACATGCAAAGTTGTAGGTTCGATTCCTACTTGAGGAAATGGAATATTTAATATTTCAATTTCCTTCCTCCTAATATCATCTCAAAGCGCGGCGTTCACTCAACACGCAATGCCTCCAGAATTCGGCAGAAGGTGGGTAGCGGAATATTTTCATACTAGGCTTTTGCCCTATCCTACTACATGCGTGATGCAGCGTAAAGCTGATAAAAAATATCTTAAGAAATTCCTTAATATTACTATTAGCTCTATATGAAACATATATAAAATTGTCAAACCATCCCTTATATCACAAAGAGCCAACATTAAAGAGGATTATAAAACAAGTGAAAATTATATCCCGACCGATTTTACTTTGACTCAGCATCGACGGTTTTAGCTTTTAAGCTCCATTTGTGGCTAATAAAAAAAAAGAATACCCGCTTAAAGACGTCGTTGTCAAAGGCGCGCTGATGTCACCGCTTCCGACCGATGTCGGTAAGTCGGTACCGCCACGTGGTCACTAACGAGTGTCTTTTTTTGTCTTGCTATTATTTCTGTATTTGTATTTACTGTTTAGTATTTTTTTTTTGTTATTAATATAGAAATAAGTAAATTCGTAAGTGTTAAGCAATACTGCTTAAATTATTCTAATAATAAGCTTGAGGGGCTTACTGTAAAACGCCATGAGTGACTGTTGCGGGTTCGAAACCCACTCAATGATGTTTTTTCCAATGTATCGCTCTAGTTTTTAGTTCCGCAATTCAAAAGGATATATTGGGCTTTGTGTGGGGAACGGAGTGTCTTAATACTAGGTTTCCCCTACTCTGCTATGTGCGGGATACACTGTGAAGTTAAAAAAGCTTTATTTCTATCTGAGACATTGTATATTTAAATACTATGAGAATAATCCTATATCTAACTAAAACGCGACTATCGTGGGTTCCATTCCCACTCGGAGTTATATTTTATTTTCATTTGCTCGCTCTGGACAACAATAACAAGGCAAACTGCGACTCAGTTTCGCCTCGCAGCGCACAATGTCTCAAAAATTAGGCAAAATGTGAGTAATTTCTTAACACTGGGTTCCCTCAGCCTACCCTCCTATAAACGGTTACGGCGCGAAGCTTTAAAAAAATGTTAAAAACCGCATCAAAGGAACAAAATATAAAGAAAATAAGCAGAAATTATCGTGTGTATATCAATCACAGGTTTCGAATACACGCAATGTCTTCATCACATTTATAGATCTGTTTATGTAATCTGTCTGTCTAGTCAAAGGGCATCCATGAATAATTCTGACGGGTCGTATAATGGGTTAGGCACGGTGGCCGTTGGGGGGACTGATAACGGTAATTTATGGCCCATCCGGTCCGGTGGTGACGCCTCCGTCCGCCCGCATTGTCACGCTGTGAAAAACAAATGAAAAAATATATTTTATCGTTAGTTTCTAATGGAAATTGTGGATTGCATGCCTGTGGAGTTTTTTTTTGTAATTCAATCAGCTTCGCGCTGTATCCCGCATAGAACAGAGGGAACCTAGTACAAAGATACTCTGTTGCCCATTTTCCGAAGAATTCGGAGGCATGATGAGTGGCGGAACTCAATGCCGCACTTTGTCTCCACACCAGAGCGAAGAAATCGATGAAATGAAAAATTTTCATAAATATTTCATTTCCTCAAGTATTCCAAAACAAGTCGTGTTTACAATCACACTTTGTGCCCCTGCGCCATATTATAAATATTTATGTGTCAGTCAATCAATGTCTTTATTTAAATTCTTTATATAAACATATTGCGATTTAACGGGAAACCATGCTTCATGCACACTTCCACGGATCTTTTACATTCATAAAACCATTAAAGACGCAGTTTCCTCGCGGAAAAGTCAAGAAAAGTCAATTTTCCAGTAATTTAGTGTTGTCACTAGAAACTCCGTGCGCTACTTAGCCGAGTTCCAGTGAACTTTATTATTCAATGAGCTACACTATTTGCATCTAAAGCACTTGCACGGTGCGCTTCCAGATACTGATTATGTTGATGCAATAAAACTTTGCGGCGAAGGAAAAACAGCTTCACGTGTGAGGGTAACTAAGATTGGCAGGTGTTTGTGATTCGTTAATGTAATCTGGAATGAGTAGGTACCTACCTACGTATTGGATTTGTCAAAAAGTTTTATTGAAATAAAATATTTCATATTTTCATTTCTTCGCTCTGGTGACGAGGCCAAATAACGCGAAATGCTTCCAGATTCAGTGGAAAGTGGGAAACAGAAGTGTCTTAATGGGATCGATGTGTAACACTAGGTTCCCTCTACCTACAACTGCTATATGTGCGGGATACAGTGTGAAGCTGAATAAAATGGCATACTTCAAGATCATATTTTAATCAACGTTTTGATATTAAACTTGTGTCTAGAACAGAGTAGAGTTTGAAAAATATTATTTTTGAACTACATTATTATCTGTGGACAGGTGTGATAAATTGCAGGTGTGATAAATTACCATTAACTAACTCAGTAATTTCTCGGAAGGTTTTGACTTATTTAATTTAAATCGGTTATGCTTAAACTACTTAACAACAAATCTGATTAATTTAATTAAATTATTCATTTTACAGCATTTTGATTAAATTTAATCTAAACCGACATTTTATATTCAAATCATTTATAAAAAAAAAATATTTGTAAAAACAAAAACCCCGACTGCATAAAACTAAAAAGAAAATAAACAAGTCCAATAGTTTATTAGGATTAACAGTCGGGACCTCTATGCGGGGTTCCTGGTAAAGATTTTATTGATTGAAGAATTACTTATAGGTCCCAACTGTTAATCCTAATAAACGATTGGACTTGTTTATTTTCTTTTTATGCAGTCTTTTATGCAGTTTTTGTTTTATGCAGTCGGGGTTTTTGTTTTTACAAATATTTTTTTTATTTTTCACTTTTTTGTTAGAATTCATTACGGTAATCATAATCATGATATACCTTTTTGAAATTCTGAAATTGAGCTCTTTAATTTGATATCCATATTGTAGTATTCGAAATTTTTTTTTCACTACGTCCAATGGCATACCACAGCCGCCATGATTATTTTTTATTAACGTCACCTATCTAAGAACACTTGGGCTGCTAATACGAATCTAACGACACCTCAAATATGTAAATCCGTTCAGCGGTTCTGGAGATACGAGGTAATAAAGAATATTACATACATACAAGATACGCGCGAAAAACATAACCCTTCCTTAGCAGTCGGGAAAAACCAACGCGCATTTACTTAGTCTTCTATAGAATAAAATAAAAAAAAAACATTCTTGTAATCAATAAAAAATAAAATGCTAGTAGTAGAATAAAGAAAACTGAACGTTATAAACATTTATTGTAATTCCAAGCGCTACGTTCTACTCGCAGGTGAAAAATAACATTAAAATAAATAATGCTAACTCAATTGTTCTCCGGATTAACGGCGGTGGGTGTTGAATGGTAATTGGTTTTTTTGTCGACTGAATTCCTTGTTGCTTGGTATGCAAATTGTTATGAAGATGTAACCTCGCATATAAATTATAGTTAAGTTAATAATCGACCTTTTTGTTATTTTTAAGCGTGTTTGAGTTATTTTTAGCAGGGAAGTCAGAGGGAACCTAGTGTTAAGGCTCTCCGTTGCCCAATTTTCGCAGAATTTTCGAAACATTGTTTGTTTTCGTCTGAATAGGATGAAGAAACGAAAATAAATAATATAGTCATCGGATCGCATCGCAACCATCAGAACTCAGACGCAGCGATGTCAAAAATTATAGTGAAAATTGTGGAAAAATAAATATGTTAAACAAATTATGTTTTCGAAAATTAAATTTCCAATATAAGATATTTATGATATATGTATATATATAACTTTATATCTATACTCCTATATTTATTTATATTATAAAGCTTGTAGAGTTTGGTTGGTTGGACACTAATTTCTTGAACAATTACTTTGTATTAAATTATTTTTGTAATGGATAAACCATATATCGACAAACACTATAAGTTTTATTACATCACGATAATTTCTTTGATGTAACTCACTGTAGTCTGTACCAGACTGTACTCTAACGCCCAATATTAATAACCTATCTCCAGCGTCAATCTTAGATTGTTTCATACATCTATCCAATCTCTAGATTGACATTGGAGATAGGTTATTAATATTGGGCGTTAGTTATTTCCATTAATCTCGCAGGCGAAGCCGCAGACACAATTTATGTAATGTAATATGTGAGACACATATTACAAAAATTTAACACCAGGGCAATTAAATTCAATGACATGTTGTTAATTGGTAACTCTACGGCTTCATTTCTATAATATAGGGTAATCGAGGATTAGCTTTTCACCATACCATATATGCGTACATATATATATATATATATATATAAGATTTATATGCGATCAAATGTGCTCTATTACACAAACACCGGCTTTATCGCGCGTGAGTTGTACGGTACATGGGATTCGTTTTAGAATTATATTGATGTAAATGATAGTTTGAATACAATTTTTTTTTTTTTAACTATTTTTTATATGTACTATTTTTTTTTGTTCTTTCGTTGATTATTTGTGTTGTCTGCAAATTAATAAAAAACTGTAGATAAACATAAACAATACATTTTTTCTTTTTTTCGAAATAAACTTGATAATACGAAAATTGTCTAAAAATGATATTCACGTTCATCTCAGAGACATTTGTAATAATTAACAATTGAACCACATAGATACCTACGAGTATATCCTACACGTTTATCATCTAAAAAGACCTGTATTTTTGCTTAATTTACTTATATATTGAGGCCGTGGCGTCGTAGTAGGTCGGGTTATGAGGGTTGTGGTTTCAATTTTCCGATCTAATAAAAAAAGATGCGTTTGATTCCGCCATTCTTGAAATCAAGCGGATAGGGCTTACAATGAGAGATAGAGCGGCAATCTAATTTTATTTTATTTATTTATTTAATAACCTATCCATTACAATAACAAATTATTAATAATTTGTTATTGAAATGGATAGGTTACAAAATGTTTTGTGATATTTAATATCTGTTTGGTAATTCCGTTTTCCCTTGTTAGAGCTATTTAATTACTTAGAATTACTAAATTATAAACTGAATACTGTATTTCTGACATAACCTGGTGATTGCAATTATTATAATATATTTTAATATGTATGAGTCACTAATAAAGAGGAAATTCTCTGTTGCAAATTGCATATAGATATATAGATACACGTACTGCGACCATATGACGGTGGCTATGACCAAGCACATTTGATGTTCCTATATCCGTGGTTTCTTTTTTTTATCTTTTAGTGGAACATCACTCAATAGAAGTAATGATTAAAATATTTATTGCTATTTTTAATAAGCTAATTAAACAATAATTAAAATTATATTATGTCAGCTTCACACTGTATCCCCCACACAGCAGGGTAGGCAGAGGGAATCTAGGGTTAAGATACTCCGTTCCCCATTTTCCGCGGAATTCTGGAGTCATTGCGTGTTGAGCGGCGGAACTCAACGCCACTCTTTTGCCTCGGCACCAAGCGAAGAAAATGAAAATATAAATGTAAATACATATTTTATTTCCTCAAGTGGGGATCGAACTAACAACCTGTCGACTTTTAAATATATAAAATACTAGCGGCTTCTCCCTCCTAAATTTATTATTAATATAATAATACATATCTGTACATAAATTGTAGCCTACTTATTATTCCGATATATAAGCTTTATTATTGTAAACTTACATCTGAATCCGTTCAGTTGTTTTAACTTGAAAAAACATCATCGCAAACTTTCATATTTATAATATTAGTGTGATAGTAGGATATTGAAGCTTATGATTTATATTTCTTCCCTCTATTTATTCCAGGGGCGTCAACAGACCCTTCCACGTTGAAGATCCACCTGCCAAACGGCGGTTTCAACGTGGTGAGGGCGTCAGCGGACGAGGACGTGCGTTCTGTGCTGCGATGTCTCGCCGTGAGGCTAGCGGCGGGGGAGCGGGTGTACGCGTCGTGCTACGCGCTGAGGGCGAGAAGGCTTACTACTGGAAAGGTAAAATATAGAATTAAAATGTTTTTAACATTTTTCATATTGTTATATTGAGTTTTAAGTGAACTATATAGTACGATACAGTCATCCACGTCTTAATTGCACCACAAAAATCTTATTTCTTGTTCAAGAGTGAGGGCTAGCTTCCCTTCGCCTACCCTGCTGAGTGCGGGATACAGCGTGAATTGTCATACGTGTGAAATACTAACTACGCTACCGCTTAATGTTGTTTTTATATTGATAAAATCATTAAAATATATTTTATTCAACTTTACAATAAATTACACAGGCATCTTAATTCTTTTAACTTCAGTTTTTTAAGCAGAATAGCGAAAGAGAACGGAGCGCTAAACTCTACCGTCTGTGCATACCTCTTTCGTCTCGTCCACTCATCAACGTACATAAATGCCCTCCGCGAGGTCCTCATGCTTTTTACGTGACCTTCCCCTATTATGTGTCGTTTTAATCATCAGATACGATGGATCCACCAAGACACACCGGTGTCAGAGCTGATAACGAAGTGGCCAGCCTCCGAGTGGCGGCTGGAGCTGCGCGTGCGCTACCTGCCCGCCAACCTGCGCGACTTGTGTGACTCTGACCGTGTCACCTTCCATTATTATTATGATCAGGTTAGTGGATTCTAGTATAAAAATGGTGTTTTATTGTATGGCTGTAATGATGATGTAAATACTTATTTGTTTATTTATAAATAGGTTTATCAAAGAATAAAAAATGAAACTCATAGTGCATACTCTACTTTTTACTTTGGGTTGCCTGCAAATATTTGTGTTGTAAATATATAGTTTCGTCTTTTAACGAAATTAAGAAAACAAACGTAACAATTTTGAATACGATTATAGAGCGGAGTGTCTCGACACTAGGCCCTCTCTACTTACCGCTGGATGCTACAAGCAAAGCGAAAGTGAAAAAAAAAATATTGAACTGCTGATAGATAAATGAAAAAAAAACTAATTTTCACTATAAAACTTATTAAGATAGACGATATATATATATTTTTTAAATTTCAGGTTCGACACGACTACCTTAATGCTAATCACCCAATGGTGGATCAGGACTTGGCTATACAAATATGTTGCTTAGAAATGAAGTGAGTATTAAACATTACTCGAAGAATAATAAAATAATTAAAAACTCCATGTTTTCGTTCTTTTTTTTAACAGAAAAAGGTTCTAAGTTCCCTCTGCCTGTCCTTTTATATGCGAGATACAACATGAAGCTAAAAAAACATTAATATAGACACAAGATAATATAATAAAAGCAAAATTAGCGTCACGCTATATCCTGCACACAGCAGGGTAGGCAGAGGGAACCTAGTGTTAAGACACTCCGTTTCCCACTTTCTGCCAAATTCTGGAGGCAATGCGTGTTGAGTGGCAGAATTCAACGCCGCGCTTAGCTTCGACACCAGAGGGAAGAATTGAAATATAAATTTAAGTAAATGTTTCATCTCCTCGAGTGGGGACTGAACCCACAACCAGTCGGTTTTACAGTCACAATATGTGCCGCTGCGCCACGACTGGTCTATATATCAAATAAGTATAAATATCAAATAAGTGACACTAATATAAGGATATATTTAAATGTTTGACACATATTTGCTTTCCTATAGATATTTCTGCAAAGACATGCACGTACCACTCGACAAGAAGTCCAGTATAGAATATCTAGAAAAGGAGTTCGGTCTGCACAAGTTCCTGCCAAAGTCTGTCCTCGACGCTATCAAACCCAAAGTACTAAAGAAAGCCATACAGCAACAGTATAAAAAGGTATTTTTTTATTTGCTTCCTTAATTTTTACTATATGACTTTATTTAAATTTTAGAAATGTTAAGTGGGTGATCTGTTAGGTCCCGCTTTCATTTTTAAAGTTAATTAAAATTGTCATAATTAAAATTAAAAAGTAAGTATCTTTTAATAAATGGTTTTGGCTTGTTAAAGTAATTGAAAATTGGAACTTGAAAATAACAAATGTAAATTTACAAAAAGCTTATTTGTTTTGTTAATAAAGCACATAATCTTTATACTTACGCTGTACTTCAATACCACCAAACCTGTAGCTGGGAGTTTATAGCGTACACGCGCGTATGTTTAGCAATATGTACTACAATGTGCTTATGAGCATTAATTATTTTCTCATTTTGTTTCTGAAAGAGATCTCTTTTTCGTAACATATGTTTAATTATATGCTTAATAAAAATGCCTGTAATTGTAAGAGTAAAACTACATTGTATTATCAAATACTTTGTTAAACTCTATTAAATTACTAGATTTGTATTATATATTCACCAGCAGGTAGCAAATCTGAGTGACACAGACTGCATGCTCAAGTACCTGGAGACGATGCACACGCACTACGGCTACGACCGCGAGACGTTTACGGGCGCGCTCGGCACCGGCTGGGCGATACCCGTGGAGTTGGCTATTGGGCCGGATATCGGTAAGATTTAGTTTAGACTAAACTTAGTGCTACGACGAAATGAAAATAATTCGTTCCAACGTTGTGTGATAGGAATCTCACCCACAACTATCATGATTGCAATATATAATTTAGTGAAATTTATTTATTTATTAGAGACCGTTTTGGCCCAGGAGCTGTAACTGTAAAAGCGACGGTTTGTTTATTCCCTTCTCGTGGGTATGAATTATTTATTAATATTTTTATTTTTTCGTTCTGGCACCAAGGCAAAAGCCCGGCGTTGAGTTCCGCCACTTAATACGCAATGCCTTGAAAAATTCGGCGGAAAGTAAAGAACAGAATGTCTTAACTCTAGATTCCCTCTGCTTACTTCTGTATGCGGGATACAGTATGAAGCTGATTTATTTTTATTTATTTATTTATTGAACATTCTTTACAGATATATCATACGTGTCACACAAAGCAGGGGAACCCCCCACATATACCAAAATAGCGTCCTTCAGCGACATTGTGGCGGTACAGACTTTAAAGTCTAACTGTACACAGCAATCACAAACACAGGTAATTAAAATTATGATTATAATTATGTTTTTAGTAGGTCTATTTTGTAGGTTACGTAAACCTTATTTCACAATCATTCATCGTAAAATAGTAGCGTATAAATTAATTATTAATTCTTATTTTTGTAATTTTTGTTTTATTTATAAGCTATATTACTGTTAAGTTTCATTTAAATTCGTTTAGAAGTTATTGTGTAAACGAGGAATAAACATACGTCCATCCTAATATTTATCATATACCTAGGATGCCTTGTTTTATGTAGATACAATATGTGCTATGCATCAAATAATAAAATTATAAAAGAAACTGGTGCGTTCTTTGGTGTTGATTATTATTTTTCTTATATTTCAGACGGGTTCTTGCGGCAAAGCGGCGCTACAGCTCAGAGTGAAGGGTGCGGCGGAGACGCTGACGATCACTTGCAGCAGTGTTGAGGTAACAATAAAACTAGTATCTATCTATGTGTGTTAATAGAGAAATGACGATAGTTTAAATATAGTATAGCGTAACGTTTGGAGTTCCCTTCTCTGTGGATGCCCAGCTAGGGATAAAAAAATAAATAACTATACCCTCTAATGTAAATCAAACTCATTCACCGCGTTTACAGTTGCACTGTCTCACTACGTCACGAACTTTGCTTTATATAAAAATAGGCAGAGGGAACCTAGTGTTAAGAGTTAACAGACTTACTTCGTTCCCCACTTTTCGCCTAATTCTAGAGGTACTGCGTGTTGAATTGCGAAACTCAACGCCGCGCTTTTGCCTGGACATCAGAGCGATGAAATGGAAATATACTTTTTAAATAAATATTTAATTTCCTCGAGTGGAGATTGAACTCACTACCAGTAGTGTTTACAGTCACATTTTATGCCTCTGCGCTACGACCGACCTCAATATCTGTTGCTTTATATAATAAAAATTATTGTTTTAAACATTATTATGTCGTTTTCAGGCTGCAGAAAGCTTAGCGGATCTAGTAGATGGGTACTGTAGGCTCGTTACTGACTCTCAAACCTCGCTGTGGAATAGAACAAGTAAGTAACCGGGATTTTTTACCCTTTGGAGACCAAAAAGCGCCTTCGCCCGCTTTAAAGTGTTTTTTTGTTATATATAGCCAAACTAAACAGAACCTTACATAAATTTTAGCCTATGTTTTATTCTGATATATAAGCAATATTACTGTAAAGTTTCATCTCAGTCCGTTCAATGGTTTTTGCGTGAAAGAGGAACAAACGTCCATCCTGACAAGTTTTGTTTCTTAGAAACGATATGTTACTGAAGTTTTATTCTTATTTTGATGTTTTTTAATTTCCTTTCAAGCAACTGTGTGGAAACAACTGAACTGTCAGTGCAAAAGTAAGTTGTTATTTCTTTCCTTTATTTCACAAATAATAAAATAAAATTAATATAATCTTGATTCATAATACATAAATATTTTACTTCATTAGTCGTACAAATAAAAAAGTATATAAACATGATCTGTCAATCTAGAGCGAATGTTTCACAACATTTGATATACACAAAAACAAACAAATATTAAAAAATAATCATTTTGACAATTCAGCGGAGATGAGCAGCAGTTCATCAGAAGGCAAGACCAGTTCATGGGAGCAGACCGCTACACTGCTGTCCGAGGACTACGCGGAGATTGTTGACGATGATGCTGATTATTCTACTCCGGCTGGTTAGTTTCATTATAAAAATGGGTATATGTAAATATTTTTAAAATCTTAAGTGACATTCTGTAGTTTATATGCCAACTTTTTTGCCTATCTTTTTTTACAGTTTCTCGTTGTATCCCGCATTGCAGGGTAAGCAGAGTGCCCTCTACTTTCCGCCGAATTTTCAAGGCAGTGCGTATTGATCAGCGGGGCTTAACTCCATGCTTTGACCCCTTATCAGAAGAAGGAAATGAAAATAATAAACAGTTCATTTCCCCGAGTTTGAGTCGAATTCACAACCGTTTTGATTACAGTTATAACACGCTTGTGGGCCTGCACCACGGCCTCACACGGCCTATTTTTTCTTATATAATTATAATTATATTTTCATAATTATTTTTCTATTTCAGTTCGTGATTACGAATTGGTTCGTAATCAAATAGAGCTAACCGGTATCATTGGAGAGGGACAGTTTGGTGATGTGCATAAAGGTATTATTGTTTTAAATTTACTTTATTACATACTATTGTCATTCAAGGGTTTTGTTTATATTTATAATAATATTTTTTATTTTTCCGATCTAATAAAACTAAATGGATTCCGCGATTTACAATGAGATCGATGAGTCGTGGCCACCCTAAAGTTAGGCTTGCTGAAACTTTGCTCATTGCTCACTCGGCAACAAACTGCGCAGCAATCTACAGCTATCTTCAGGGTGGTCACGACTCATCGACAGTATTGTAGCCCACAATGTTTTTTAAATATACACAGTCGTATACTTAAGATCACTTGATGTGGTGTCAATAAAAGATTAGTTCCTTGGTTTTCGCTATTAATTACATATTTTACTTATTCTATATTTTGATAGTGCTTGTAACACCAGGTTGAAGTTTTATTTAATATAAATAAATTATTCCACCAGGTACTTGTCGTGTGTCATCATCCAATCATCCGTCGTTACGTCGTCAGTTAGCAATAACGAGGAAACAAGGTGGCGACTGCGTGTTGCCGGTTGCGGTTAAAACATGCAAGCTCGATGCCGACTTAGATACGGCCGAGAAGTTTCTGGAAGAGGCTTGTAAGTATTTTTCAAAAATACAACACTTCCATCTCCAATTTACGTCAGAATTTGAGAGGTAGTTTGTTTAGTTACGAGACTCAACGCAAAGTTATATGTTATCGGAGTGATGAAAAGAAAGTAATTTAACTTGCAAATGGTGATCGAACCCACATCTATCGCGTTAGAGTAAGAATTAATTAATTAATCAATAAAAATATACATGGACATATACTTCGGTGCTCTTTTATGTACGAGTATGGAAATCAAAATTTTTTAAAGAAGTAATTGGGTAATACATATTAAGAATTCTTATGCATTGAATCACCAGTTTGGGAAATGTTCATATTTGAAAATAAAAAATAGTTTTCTCGTCTTCATATACATGGCTGGCTGAAAAATCAGTAAAGTGTCTGGTCACTATATATTACAGGGCAGGTATCTAAACAACGCCTAAATAAATCACTGTCTCTTTACCTTTCAAAAAATAAAACTGTCTTTATAGATATAATGCAGCAATTCTCACATCCACACATAATTGGACTAGTAGGCGTGTGTAGCACGCCTCCAATATGGATTGTAATGGAACTCGCTACCCTCGGCGAGATGAGAGCGTACTTACAGCAAAATGCTCATAGGTATGTTTGATATGCTTATGTTTTTCATACATTATGTGTATGAAAAGTATTGGGAAACAGAAAATTTTAAACAAAATTTAACCATGTTTATAGAACTACCTAACTACTCTAATATTTTTCCTATCATATAATTCGTTATAAAACTCGCTAGCCTTGGCGAAATAAAGTTTTTATAGCTAAACGTTTTAAGGTATAATAAAGGATGTTTAAGTGTTTTATATTATTTTAATAACAAGGATAAGACAGAGGGTAGTGATAATAATATAAGATTCGATAATATCAGATTCGATAAGTCAGTATATGTTTGAAATTTGAAATTTATTTAAATCTGGACATCCTAGATTAAGCTTTTTTTACTGCTTTAGCAGCATATTAGAAGTTCCAAAGATGATGATGATGAGGAGAATGTTTCACCTCATATTTTTCAATAGTTTCAAATCACAAATCAGTTTCCTATTTTTTTTTAATCAAACTTCAAATAAACGTCATATTTTCTCCACAGATTAGAAACATGTACTCTAGTACTGTACATATATCAGCTGTCGACTGCTCTCAGCTACCTCGAAAGCAAGAAATTCGTGCATAGAGACATAGCCGCAAGAAATGTACTAGTGTCAACGCCTACTTGTGTTAAGGTATGGAAAATTTTAGTAAATATTCGGTTAAGATTTATTATAAATCACTTAAAGAGAAAGAACGTAGTGTCAAGACTCTCTGTTTTCATCAATTCTGTCTATCAAAAAATTTGAGGGGGGTGTAATAAATCCAGTATTACTTTTTGTTAGTTGGTTCTTTGTAGTTGCGAATCGAACTATTTTGTGTAATATAATTAATTTACTTTGACTAACCGAGTAAAATATTTTATATGTTTTGTCTACAGCTAGCAGATTTCGGTCTTTCAAAGATGGTGGAAGACAAATCGTATTACAAAGCGTCGCGAGGTAAACTACCCATCAAGTGGATGGCGCCCGAGTCTATAAATTTCCGGAGATTTACTTCAGCTTCTGATGTTTGGATGTTTGGTTAGTGTTAAATTTAGTGATGTGTCACTATTTTTTATAGAGATACAAGCACTTTTTCATTATTAATGTAGTAGTAACAATAAGGTCAACGGCCGGCCTAATGTTAAAATCTCTGAACTTTTGGTACATTGTTTACTTGGGACAGTGTTCACTATTTTCTATAGTTGAAAGTAAGAAAGATGAAATGAAATCTGCACAGACATCTATAGCTAACTTTAGGGTGGCCACAACTTGTCGGCCGTACTTTCAATTGTTAAATTATACAATCATTTATTTTGATATGAATTTATTTACGTCAATCGTGGCGCAGAGGCGTGCGACTGTAAACGCGACAGGTTGTGGGTTCGCTTCCCTTTGAGGTAATGAAATATTGAATATGAAATATTCAACATTTCATTTCCTCGCCCTGCTAACGCGGTAGTGAGTTCCGCCACACAACACGCAACGCCTCCAGAATTTGGCGCTAAATTTTAATTGAATATTTTTTTATCTTTCAGGTGTATGTATGTGGGAAATCCTAATGCTAGGCGTGAAGCCATTTAGTGGGGTGAAGAACAATGATGTGATAGGTAAACTGGAAAACGGTGAAAGACTAGCCCTGCCCCCGCGGTGTCCTCCGCGGCTATACTCCGTGATGTCGCGGTGTTGGGCGTACGAGCCTTCTCACAGACTGACTGCCCATCAGCTGAAAGAGACTTTGTTGTGAGTATTGAATTATTATGCAGAGAGCTTTTGTCGTGTACACAATATGACGTAATTCACTTTAATCAATATTTTACAAAATTTATTATTAGCTAAATTATTAATTGAATATATTTGATTATTGCTTAATTAACATTTATAAATAAGTTATTTTTATCTACCTTCAGTGAGATACTACAAGAAGAGCACAACACGGCGTGGGACACGATGCGTCGCGAGAACAGGCGAGTGGCGGCCGCGTCGTGGGGGGACGAGCCCCCGCCCAAACCCTCGAGACCGGCTACCAACCTGACTGGAGGTAAATGTCGGTAAACATAGTACGGCGGGCCGAATTGTGGCCGCCTTGAAGTTAGCTGTAGGAGGCTGCGCAGATTTTACTTTAGTATTTTTTTACTATTAAATATTTTCTACCATTAAGTGGCGGCACTCAACAATGTACTTAATATTGTAAAAGTAATAATATTAAATATCGAGGCCAGTCGTGGCGCAGCGGCACAAAGTGTGACTGTAACTGTGTGTGTCGACTGGTTGGGGGTTCGATCCTCACTCAAGGAAATAAAGTAATAAATACTTACATTTATAATTTTCGTTTCTCTGCTCTGGTGTCGAGGCAGAGCGCGGCGTTGAGTTCCACCACCCAACACGCAATGCATCCAGAACTCAGCGGAAAGTGGGGAATGGGGTGTCTTAACACTTGGCTCCCTCTGCCTACCCTGCTGAATGCGGGATACAACGTGAGCTGATTTGATTTAGAAAAGGTTATTCAGTGAATATTCCATGACGTGCATATAGCAAGCAGAGGGAAACTCATATTAGGAGATTCCTATCACTATTCATCAATATTCCTGAAATACTTTGTAATAATTCAATCCATCTTTCTTTGTCAATAGCAACGGAAGGCAGCGGCCCGCAGACGTACATAGTGGCGCAGAACCCCCAGGTGCTGGCGCAGCTGCTGCGTGACAACCCTCGCGCCGACCCCCGCGCCTACACCACGCCCGCCTCGGTATTTAACACACTCGCCGTTGACTTCGCGCAGGCACCCGCCCCCGCCGCCGACCCGCCGCTCCACACCCGACCCATACCCGTCACGCAGCTGCACCGACTCGACCCGCTAGCCCCCTCCCCGTCCCCGACCCCTGCGACACACGCGGGTCGCGTTGCTGTGCAAGAGAGCTGTGACAACCTGTGCGCTCCCCCCGACCCACCAGTTCCCGACGCACCTGTACCTGTACCCGTGTCCGAGGCGTATCCGAGTCGTGTCCGGTCGTTGGAGCGCACGCCGCGCGTCGCCGAGCGCGGGCCGTCGCGCGTGGGCTCGCTGGAGCGCGCGCGGCCCACGCCCACCATCGCGCGGCAGCACTCCGTGCCCGCGTCGCCGCCCCGCCGCGACCGCGACGTCGGTCAGTTTGCTGTGCAAGGCGCCCTCAACGCTCACCTAGCTGCCAGCGTGATGAACAAAATGAGACAGCAGCCCGAACCGCCTCTAGTCGAGGAGATATACGACTTCGGCGGTGATAATGTGAAGAGTTGTGTCGCAGTGTCTCAGAGGGCGGGCCTGGGCGCGTGGGGCGTGGCGCGCGCGCGGCCCGCGTCCCCGCAGCGCGCGCACGCGCACGCGCCGCACGTGCGCCCGCAGTGCGCGACGCGGCACGACTGCGCGCCGGTACTGGCGCACGACACGCAGGTGACTCGCGCATGATTGGCTCATACGCTGTGAACTTTATATAATGTCGTATACTCCTTATTCAAATGAACTCGATTTTAGTTGGTTTATCTTGTTTTTAATATAGCATTGCATTCAGTCTCAATAACGACAACACTATGCCATTATTACGTGAAAAACACAACTTAATTTTCAGAAATTAATAAGAAGTGCAAGGCTTAGTGTTGTGTTAGTTCTTTTGTTTGTTTTTATATTTCTTCATAATATAGTCCTTATAAATTGAGATAATTATTTCAACTGATACTATTAATATTACTATTTACTATTTGTAAATTTAATAAAGAACATAATTAAAATTGTATTATAATAAAAAAATACATCACAGATTTTTCTTCACATTTCACGTTAACTTTCAATAGCGCCGTAAAATGGGCTTTTCAGTGACCTTATATAAAGTTTACACGTACTTCGAAATTTTTCGGTTCTTTTTTTTATACCGTAGATTCGATTTTTTTGTTTGCTGCGCATGCTCAGTACCGGATTTTTTTGGTTTACGATCTTTTTGTATATATACTTTGGAGAGTACTCGGTAGTGATATAACGGACACTCTTATATTTGAAATTTATATTAAATTACATAAACAGAATTTATTTCTTATTATAATATTATTAAAAATTAACTTAACCTCGTAATTACATTATAAGCATTTATTTTGGGTAATAGAACTTAGGTTACTTTAAATTATATTATTAATTTCTCATTTTAAATTAGAACACAAAACACTCTCACGCAAACAAAACTGGCGACATGCCATAGACAATTGGCGCCAAATTTATTTTTGCATTCGTTACATCACTAGTACTCAACTCCGTACGACATACAACACTAAGGATTAACAACACGAGGACTGTTACTGTATATACATAAATCCTATATCCCATCCGCCCCATCCTAACCCTATATAATTAATATTATTTGGTATAAGAGGCTGTGTTTTTTTCTTTTTACAGAGTTTGATGTTTGCCCGTTGGGTTCTCTGGTAGAAATTGGTTTTTGTGTTTTTTTAATTCATTATTATTCTAATTAATTTTCTTTTTTTCTTTTGAAATCACATTATGAAAATATTTTTAAGTATTTTATATTTTTATTTTGACTGAAAATTATTTTTTGGTTTATTTGTACTATTTGAAAGCTTTATGCAGTAGTAGTAGTTTTTTTTGGCATTTTTTGTTACGATTTTATTGTTTTACAGCAATGTTATATTTCAAATGTGATTTCCTTTTTTTATTTGTAATAACTAACTCTGTGGTTGGTAAATTTCTGTCAAAATATTGGTGATAGTATGAAATTATGTTAACACTATATATGTACATACGACTTATTAACTTTTGCGTCTTGAAAATTATTGGTATCCACATATTTATTATTATATATAAATAAAATGATCAAAAATACTAACCACAGTTGGTTAATTACAAAATATATATTCATCATACTGGAACTTTTGAAATTTTGAAATACCCGTTTGAAATTTATATTTGAACTTCTATAATACCCCTTTGCTGAATGAATTGTAAAATGTATTGGCTTTATATACAATAACAAATATATCATTGTTTATTTCCCCGCTCTGCTAGATAAAGTGCGGCACTGAGTTCCGAGTCTCAAATTCGAGCAGAAATTGCAGATTAGAGTGTCAAAACAGCCCTCCGTATGTGCTGCTATGCGGAAAAAGCTTGAAACTTTATTTTATCTAAAATAAAATTTTCAAAATTCTTAAGTTAATGGCTTAAACAAAGGATATTAACACTAATCATCATTATAATAGAGTCCAGAGTTCGACACAGAGCAAGCGGTAGAGAGGCGGCTCCTAGCGGAGCTGGCGAGACAACAGCACCAAAGCGAGGAGGACAGGCGGTGGTTGCAAATGCAAGAAGATAATTTGGTAATTATATCCTCTTTTTATTTATTTAGAAGCCGTGGTGGCGCAGTGCCTGTCTGTAAATACGACTGTTGTGGGTTCGCATATTACATGGGTGAAAATAATCCCCAATTGGATTATTATTTTTATTTATATATTCATTTCCTCGCTCTGATAACAACAAAAAGCGCTGCGTCGAGTTCCGCCACTCAAATATCGATATACATGGATATATAGTTTTTTTTAACTTCGCACGTTAAAAAAACTATACAGAGTGGAAGAGGCAGCGCTCCATTTACGGAAACAGCATATAGGGTAAAATATTTCAAACCTAAAGAAATTAATCAAGATGCATCAACAGTTTGGACGTAGGATTTTTTTTCATTTCACGATTTTTATCCATAACTGTATTTCGTGTGACGCGATTACGTATAGATCCCAATAACATAAACACTTACTACTACAAAAATACTACTAAAGGTTAAACAACTTTGAACTTTATCACCAATACCTACGACTCGATTTCGGAATGAGCCGTGTGCGGCGGTGTTCCTTTGATAGGTTTATGTGTGCGTGCGTCGTCCTTACAAATGGCGTTTTATTTTAAAATGACAATTTTACTATTTATTTTGTTTGAAAAAATAACTTTTTAATTTTTGGAAATTTATTTTTTTCGGATTTATATTAGGATCTTATAGAGTAGTTAAAACTGTGGTTTCATTTAATGTGGTGCTTACACTTCCACCCTGTATATCGATGTATAATCGAACAGAACAGCTGAACATACTTATATAAATCTTCGAGTAAAATTTGAAACCACAGTTATCGTGGCCCATCTTCTAGATCACAAAGAAGTAAAACTGTTTTATGTAACTGTAAATATTAACGTAAATTTCAGAAACGTATGTCAAACGTACAAGTAACACCGTCTACGGAGGCGGACGGTGAAAAAGCAGAGAGCTCTCAGACTGCACCTGAAGTGAAATCTACTAGTCAAACACATTCCGGTAAAATTATATTAAACATTTATAATACAATATAATGAAAAGGCAAAGCGCGCTGAGTTCCTGCACTAAATACCCAATGCCCCAAAAATTCGGCGGAAATTGAAAAATGAAGTGTCTGACAGTTGTAGTCCTTAAGTGGCGGGTTAAATGCAAAGTAAGAGATGGAAAATAATCTTCAAAATATATTATTATGATGATATATACTTAAATAAGTTGTTTTTTTTACAGCGGTAAGTTCATCAAACTCAAGTCCCGCGAACACTGTGAAACCCAAAGAGAGTCGGCCTTCCTGTGAAGACAAGGTAAATACTATTATTTTAATGTATGCTCACAAAAATAAATTACATGTTTGGTTGCGTTATCACATATGTGAATTTGTAATCACATGTGTTAATGTATGAACATAAATGTGGAATCTCGTGATTCCACATGCTCACTATATGATAACAGATACATACATGATTACACATCAATGCCCGTGAGTCCATAACCATATACGAGTAATGAATCTGTGATGAGTTTGTGGAAATGCGTATGTGTGGATTTATAATCATGATTTTTAATGTACTATATACGTATCTTATTATTAAAGCAAATCTTTTTTGTCTCAGGAGGATCCAGTGTACGCGGCGACAACAGAAGTGGTCCGCTGCGTGATGCGGCTCGCGTCCACGGCGACTAGCGCGCCGCAGTCCCCTCCCTCCCCGCCCGCGCTGCTCGACGCCGTGCGCGCCGTGGGCGCCGCGCTGCGGGCGCTGTGCGCCACCGTCGACACGCTCGTGGGCGCGTACCCGCCCAGCGCGCGCCGGTGAGTGCCTCTAGCGCGAGTGACGCAGTCATGTAGGGCGCCCCGCCCCGCCCCCGCCCTCCCCGCCCGCGCTGCTCGACGCCGTGCGCGCCGTGGGCGCCGCGCTGCGGGCGCTGTGCGCCACCGTCGACACGCTCGTGGGCGCGTACCCGCCCAGCGCGCGCCGGTGAGTGCCTCTAGCGCGAGTGACGCAGTCATGTAGGGCGCGCCGCAGTCCCCTCCCTCCCCGCCCGCGCTGCTCGACGCCGTGCGCGCCGTGGGCGCCGCGCTGCGGGCGCTGTGCGCCACCGTCGACACGCTCGTGGGCGCGTACCCGCCCAGCGCGCGCCGGTGAGTGCCTCTAGCGCGAGTGACGCAGTCATGTAGGGCGCGCCGCAGTCCCCTCCCTCCCCGCCCGCGCTGCTCGACGCCGTGCGCGCCGTGGGCGCCGCGCTGCGGGCGCTGTGCGCCACCGTCGACACGCTCGTGGGCGCGTACCCGCCCAGCGCGCGCCGGTGAGTGCCTCTAGCGCGAGTGACGCAGTCATGTAGGGCGCGCCGCAGTCCCCTCCCTCCCCGCCCGCGCTGCTCGACGCCGTGCGCGCCGTGGGCGCCGCGCTGCGGGCGCTGTGCGCCACCGTCGACACGCTCGTGGGCGCGTACCCGCCCAGCGCGCGCCGGTGAGTGCCTCTAGCGCGAGTGACGCAGTCATGTAGGGCGCCCCGCCCCGCCCTCCCCGCCCGCGCTGCTCGACGCCGTGCGCGCCGTGGGCGCCGCGCTGCGGGCGCTGTGCGCCACCGTCGACACGCTCGTGGGCGCGTACCCGCCCAGCGCGCGCCGGTGAGTGCCTCTAGCGCGAGTGACGCAGTCATGTAGGGCGCCCCGCCCCGCCCCCGCCCTCCCCGCCCGCGCTGCTCGACGCCGTGCGCGCCGTGGGCGCCGCGCTGCGGGCGCTGTGCGCCACCGTCGACACGCTCGTGGGCGCGTACCCGCCCAGCGCGCGCCGGTGAGTGCCTCTAGCGCGAGTGACGCAGTCATGTAGGGCGCCCCGCCCCGCCCTCCCCGCCCGCGCTGCTCGACGCCGTGCGCGCCGTGGGCGCCGCGCTGCGGGCGCTGTGCGCCACCGTCGACACGCTCGTGGGCGCGTACCCGCCCAGCGCGCGCCGGTGAGTGCCTCTAGCGCGAGTGACGCAGTCATGTAGGGCGCCCCGCCCCGCCCCCGCCCTCCCCGCCCCCGCTGCTCGACGCCGTGCGCGCCGTGGGCGCCGCGCTGCGGGCGCTGTGCGCCACCGTCGACACGCTCGTGGGCGCGTACCCGCCCAGCGCGCGCCGGTGAGTACCTCTAGCGCGAGTGACGCAGTCATGTAGGGCGCCCCGCCCCGCCCCCGCCCTCCCCGCCCGCGCTGCTCGACGCCGTGCGCGCCGTGGGCGCCGCGCTGCGGGCGCTGTGCGCCACCGTCGACACGCTCGTGGGCGCGTACCCGCCCAGCGCGCGCCGGTGAGTACCTCTAGCGCGAGTGACGCAGTCATGTAGGGCGCCCCGCCCCGCCCCCGCCCTCCCCGCCCGCGCTGCTCGACGCCGTGCGCGCCGTGGGCGCCGCGCTGCGGGCGCTGTGCGCCACCGTCGACACGCTCGTGGGCGCGTACCCGCCCAGCGCGCGCCGGTGAGTGCCTCTAGCGCGAGTGACGCAGTCATGTAGGGCGCCCCGCCCCGCCCTCCCCGCCCGCGCTGCTCGACGCCGTGCGCGCCGTGGGCGCCGCGCTGCGGGCGCTGTGCGCCACCGTCGACACGCTCGTGGGCGCGTACCCGCCCAGCGCGCGCCGGTGAGTGCCTCTAGCGCGAGTGACGCAGTCATGTAGGGCGCCCCGCCCCGCCCTCCCCGCCCGCGCTGCTCGACGCCGTGCGCGCCGTGGGCGTCTTGATAAATGGCGTTATATTACAACAATAATTTTGTTATTTAGATTGTTTGAAAAAATTACGTTTTCATTTATGGGATTTTTTTAATTGTATTAGGTTTTTATACAGTACTTAAAACTGTGGTTTCATTTAAAGTGGTGCTGACACTTCCACCTTGTATGCTATACTTTAAAATATATTTATAATATAATAATAATTTCAATGTGTTAGTGAGGTGGAGATGGCGCACCAAGTACTGAGCAAGGACATGGCGGCACTAGTAGAAGCGATGCGCCTCGCCGCGCACTACTGCCGCACCACGCTACACCAAGATTACACCAAGTAAGGATTTTTTTTCTTTACGCTATATCCCTCATACTAGTTCGTTCCCGACTTTCCACCGAATTTTTGAAACTCAACGCCGCGCTTTGCTTAGTTACCAGAGCGAAATCCGAGTGCGATTGAAACCCACAACCGTCGTGTAACTTATTTGTCATTATATATTTTCTTGTTTTTTGAACGAAAACTACTCACCATTGACTACATTGTTCCGTGATTTTTTTTTCTTTTTTTTATATTTTTTGATATGATTTATTACGGATTCTTTATTTTATGATTATGGAAATTACACAGCCACACAAAGTCTGCTTAGATTAATGACTATCACAAATACAAGTAAAACTAAAATATATTCTAGTTAAGAGTCCTTAATAAAGAAAGTATTTAGTCTATGTTAAATGGACTGAAAGATTATTATATTGTTTCTTGCCTTTAAGTTCTTGAGACCTTGTTTTTTCAGAGCCGATGGTAGCTTTATTATAATTTGATGATTCAAATCTATTTGATTTTAAATTATTTGAAAGTTTTAATTATTATGAATTTTGAGGCAGATAATAGTTTGGAGTTCGATCCCCAATCAGAGAAATTATTAAATTAAATTTAAATTATTTTCATTACAATTTTTAAATGTGATAAATATTTAATATTGAAATATTTTAGACAAATGTTCAAACTCTAAAATAAAATTATGACAATAATAAAAAAGCATGACTTTTAACAAATCTATTCTATTGATAAAAAAATTAAAGCTACAATAATGTATGTACAGGAGCATGCTCGCCGCTGCACATGTACTAGCAATGGACGCGAAGAACCTTCTAGATGTTGTCGACTGCATTAGAGAAAGACACCCTCATATTGACTGGCGCGCCGCACTACGAGAAGAGTCACCCACTCCCACGCCCACACATCCTACGCAAACGGTCACCCATCCCACTCCTACGCCTACGCCACCTACACTTGCTCCACAGGGGTCACTGGAAACTGAAACCAAACCGAATTTTAAGATAAACCAACCAGTAACCACCGGAACCACACACTTCACAGATCACACAACAAAAGAACACAATAGTCTCCCTATTACGTCAAATCGCGTCTCCACTCTCATACAAAATTACAATTTATACGGGAATGTTCGAGAACAACACATATACGGCAACGAACCCCCGCCCTTCCAACACTCGCAGTCGTGTGATGACTCCAAAATCGATATCCCAATCGATTCTGTCAAAAGTAGAGTTCAAGCGATTGCGAAAATCGATTCGCCTCCGATTTATTCGATTAGCAAAAAAATGGTCGATCATTCAGATCAAGGATAGAAAGAGGTTTTTTTTGCTGTAGGTGTGCTTTATTATGGCTATGATAAATTGTTTGGTGGGCGATTGTAGATTATTAATTTGGTTATATTTAATTTTAGCATTTTTTTCTTTATTCATGAATTTCTTGAAATATGTGCTCTACACTAAAATATACACTACTGTTATTAAGCTTGTGTTATTTTATATAAAACTGTATTCGATATTTTTTTTTATAATTATTCACAATATTGTTCATCCAATACCAATAAAATATTTGTAAAACTATTTCAAAAAATGTTTTAGAAAACGTATAGGTGAGGTTGCCGTAACGCATGTTTCAAATTTTCATACATTTTTCGTCCTTAGTGTGGAACAACATTTTAAAAATATTGAAAATGATTTAATTTCATGTTTCTAAGTTTACTTGGCATAGAACTCAGTGCTTTTTCTAGTCCAGTGATTCTTGTTTTTTTTTTCTATTTTGGATGAACTATATTCTCATATTATCTCATTATGAATATACGATATTTTGATATTACATAGATGTTTGAAAAGAAACTCTCTATAATATATAAATCGGGAGTATTTACAAATTTAATGAAAGAAGGATGAAAAATAAATAAAAACTATACAGCATAAAACAAAGTACAAATGCTTTTATATTTTGATTGCTTAATCCTAGATGCTTATTTCCATCTATCCAAGGGACTGTAGACTTGCATATTTGATATTTCCTCAGTATAATCGTTCCACGCGATCTTAAAAAATAATAAACAGATACATCTTGACAGATGGACAGACACACAGACATACAGAAAAAAAGACCTCCTTCCTATATAGGGAAGCTAAACTTACGTAGTTTATGAATCAAACACCACAAATAAAAATAGTGTATGTCACTTCTTACATATTATAGGACACATTAAAATTAAAAGTTATTTTTCAAACACCGTGTATTCTCATAATCATATATAATAATTCATAATCGCCCACTAACTACAAAATAGTACTTACAATATGGGTTTCATTTAGAAGCGACGTAGTTATCATAGCTTCGTAAAGACATTCTATAGATTGCTCAAATGTTTATGGATCCCGAATCTACACATTGGTCCCAATGTTTCATAAAAATGTATAGAAATGAAGTTGGCCCAACATTGGCCCAAGGTTTTATCTTATTTTTTTCTGGTCTAATATTGGGTCGCCTTTTTTTTTCTTTTTTTCAATGTGTTGATTCGGTATATGTTTATTTATTCGACTTTCATAGTTTATCGTTTATTTGGTAAATGCTGTTGCTTTTATGTAAAATCAATGTCTAAATACATTTTTTACATATATTTTTCGTTTTAAGATTATTTTTCTTATCGAGTCGAGTCAATGGAGTGATTGATTTATTTTTTTGTTAATTATATTCAAAGTTTATGTATATTTGCTTTTTTTCCAATTATTTTAGAATATACATTATTATTTTTTCTTTTGATACGCGCAAAGCTTTAAGTGTGTAGTGGATTGTGATGTTCAATCATTATCATCATTGTCATTTACATAAAAGCAAAGCTCATCTGAGATGGTTTTGGTATCTTATATCATTCAATTAAACATTTGTTCACTTATTAAATTTCTATTTATTTTATCTATATTTCTATTTTATCTATATCGCTATCCTCTTATAATTTGAACAAATAGGAAGGGACTATGTTATAATACTTTCGTTAGTAATATTGTTTTTTTTTTCTTTCTTTTAATTTCATGTAAACTACTTAGATTTTTCTTCACTTTGAATCTCTTTGAGATTTTTGAAATTTTGACATACATGTAGTAAATGTTTACATATCATCGGTATTATTTTACATCATATTATCGTGTTGCTTCTATAGATGTCATTAATTAGCGATTATTAATAATCTTTATTAATTAGATTTAGTTATGTTTGTAACTATTTTTTGGGTTATAATCGAAATTATATCGATTTATACCTAGAAAATATATGTGTATTATTATTAATAATCGCTTTTCACTACATTCATACATATCTATATAAAACATAAATAGAAAAATATACTATCTCTAAATATATCTCGAAAGTTTAGTATTCATAATAATTATTATTTTTCACGATCGCCTCTCAGACTGCAAAATAAAACATGGATAATATTGATTTGTGATAATATTGCCAATAAACGACCTAATTTTGTATACTTTTTTAAAACTCTAAGAGTATTTTTTAAACTCTATAGGGTCTCATTCCACGGTTTATAAGTGACTAGTTTTATGCTATACA